>CAVNYN010270535.1:0-24559 GCA_963692815.1 Nyctanthes arbor-tristis | reverse complement strand
CTTTCTGTAACTTTATCTAAAGATCCGCTACTTAGTCAAGCGGGTGCTAACTTGCCCCGTTTTATTGATGAAATCTGTTATGTTGACAAACTTTTGTCTATTCTATGGTGTTCCTTCTTTTTGCTGTTATTTGACAGTTGTTGGCCGTCCATAAACATCACCTGGTAATTTTTTGTCCTTGACTATAGGAGCCTATTATCAATACTTATGCCAATTTTAGAGATGAAGTGCTCCCTCGCATCAAGAGGCTTGGTTATAATGCTGTTCAGATAATGGCAATTCAAGAGCATTCATATTATGCTAGCTTTGGGTAATCAGTTTCAGTTTAATATTCAAATCTTAACTACTTCAACTGTAAAGCAATCTTTTTCAGTAAAGCAGTAGATGTAAATTCGAAATTTCCTCATTTTCTCCCTTCTAACAAGATCTGATATGCATTGATTCATGTCCCTCAGCTACCATGTTACGAATTTCTTTGCACCTAGCAGCCGTTTCGGGACTCCAGATGATCTCAAGTCTTTGATAGATAGGGCTCATGAGTTAGGTCTGGTTGTTCTTATGGACATTGTGCACAGGTACTAATTGAATTTCAGTGACAAAGCCAACTTGATTCGATTTTGGGATGAAAAGCCAGCTCTTTACTTCTTTGTCAATATTATGTTTCTGTGGCTCATTTGTATTTTGTGCTGGTGCATTTAAAATTCTGTTTGCAACTATTTGTTTCGAATGTGTAGATTATGCCCAACTCTGGCAGCCCAAGTTAGCAAGTCAATTTTTTTTAAGAACAGAACTTGGTCAAACAAATCATATCCACATATCTCATGGGACCCATGTGTGTTACACAAATCTCAACCATTCAAAGCCAACTAGGAAGAGATTTGTTGTGCCTAGGCTTGTGCAGCTAACTTTTACTTGTCTATTTGGAATTTGGTATCTGCAGCAAAACCATGATAAATTAAAAATGCGGGGACGAATGAAAATTATTATTTTAACGTGTTATTAATTTATTGAATGTTAATTTAGTACAATGATGTGAGTCGGGACTGGACAATTTTATTATTTAATTGGGGCTATTAATTTATCAAATATTCATTTATCAAGGTTTTACCATATATAATTGTTCTCTTTCATTAACTAATCCCAAATATTTCATATATTCAGTCATTCATCAAATAATACTTTGGATGGGCTGAACATGTTTGATGGCACTGATAGCTGTTACTTTCACTCTGGATCTCGAGGCTATCACTGGATGTGGGACTCTCGACTTTTTAACTATGGACACTGGGAGGTATGTACTGTCTTGAAAACTAGAATGGACGGAATTTAGGGTTCTATCTTTTACATTCTTTTCAATATTGTTGGATGTAGCAATGACTAAGCTGTTTCATTGTAGGTATTAAGGTTTCTACTCTCTAATGCAAGATGGTGGTTGGACGAGTACAAGTTTGATGGTTTCAGATTTGATGGTGTGACATCAATGATGTATACTCACCATGGTTTGCAGGTATTGCCTTATTGGTTGGTGAGACTAGTACTCTTTATGGGATGATTGTAATTGGTAAAATGATTTTGCATTGGACTTGCTGGTAATTTTGTAAGAAACGTTGCTATTAAAATGCCAGATGTTATCATTCCCCGTTAGATATTCCATGCTTGAGCTCTTCATGGATTTCTCTGTCGCCAAAACTTTTGTGTCTTTGTCAATCTTAGACTCCTAGTCTGTAGTGGTTTGTATACATGTTACTGAATTTTTTAAATATGAAAATTGCATTCATTGTCCTAAATTGCCTCTTGTTTAATGATCGTATAGTTAGCAAGCTTGTCACAGTTGATTTAAAAGACTTTTCACAGTTGATTTAAAAGACTTTTGTTGAATAAATTCATATTTTGAATGTATGGCTAACGAGTTTTCACTTTTCAGTCATTTATGCGCTGTATTATGAAAGTTTCCTGTCTTTTGACATATGATTGTTAAAAATCTGAAATGAGCTATGTGCACATCAAACTTGTTAAATATGACTACATAAGTGAAGTATACCGGGCCATATAATATGGAGAGTATATCAACAAATCTTCAATGAGTTTGAGAATTTCTTGTTTTTGACATCATGACAATAGACAATCTGAAATTCAACTTGGACACTTAAGCAATTTTTGTTGCTGGTCACGTCTTTTGTTGCTCTGGTATCCTCTGTATATCTCCTCACAAATATTTATATTTCTTCTAGGTTGCATTTACAGGGAACTACAATGAGTACTTTGGATTTGCAACAGATGTTGATGCTGTAATTTATTTGATGCTGGTCAACGATCTCATTCATGGGCTCTTCCCTGACGCTATAACCATCGGCGAAGATGTAAGTCTGTCCTTTTCATTTGATAGCCATGCATACTTTTGATGCCTTTTATGCCCTAATGATTCATTTATTTATTTGTTTTTCAAATGGGGGTTATGGAGGTGGATAAGAGAACAGTAGGAGCTTGAATTTTCATCTTTCCTTTTCTTTTGGCTCCTCTAATCCTTTCTCCTCTTAATAGTTTCTGTTGAATATTCTTGGATAATAAATACAAATGTTTCACCAAGCTCATATGCAAATTCCCTTTCCCCATTCAACTTAATTTTAACAACACCCCCACCCACCCCACCCCACCCCACCCCACCCCTGGGGCGGGGTGGGGGGGGTCCTCTTCCTCCTTTCCTTCCGCAGCCAGAGAATCAGGCTCCTTTCAGTTTTGAGTTTTTATTGATGTCCGTATCTGTGTATGTTGAACACTTAATTTCTCTCATGCACAAGAGTTCATCAGACATGTACCCTGGAGAGAATTAAGAAAGGTTCAACTTCGTTTCATTTTGAAATGCTTGCATAGGATTATTATTTAGCTTTTTTTCTCCGTATGCACATACCAACCAATATATGGGAAACTAGAAGCTGGCTAGTTTTGAAATCTTCTGTAATTGGTCATTTTGCAATATTCTAATATTTACTTCAAGTTATTACATCAATATTTATTATTTAGATCTTAGTGATTGATGTGAGAAGTGAGGTGGATAAGTATTTTTTTTGGCACTGCTCTGTCCATTATACCTATCAAAAGATCCAGCAAATTCAAATCCTCTGTGACCATAGACATTGTTAATCTTAGTCCAACTCTTTTTGTGTAAAATGTTCAAATGTGAACATGTCTCTTTGTCAACCACAATTCTTCAATTATATGCATGACATCTCTAACCACTTTAAGTCATTTCATTAATCTGTCCTTGGGCTTCTTTGCTTGGCATCTAGTCTGGTCTCTTGTTCTATTAATTATTAGTTAATTGTAGCGTGGCAAGATATATATCTCAAAATCATCTATATATTCCCAATGCATGGACATTTTGTTCTCCCAAAGACCCAACCCTTCAGTAATCTAAATAGGAAGAAGTAATGATAACTCAAATTTCATCTTATGTATGATAATTCAAATTTCATCTTATGTATGATAACTCAAATTTCATCTTATCTTTCTGTGATTTCATACTCATTGCCCAGATAGAAGCAAAAAGATTATTGCTCAGTTATTTGAACTGTCTGCATGATGCAATGCTTCATTGTAGATGCTGTTGTGGAATTCCTTATCCTTAAGCAAATGCTCTTTACAGGTCAGTGGCATGCCAACTTTCTGTATACCTGTTCAAGATGGAGGTGTTGGATTTGACTATCGTCTTCATATGGCAATTGCAGATAAATGGATTGAGATTCTCAAGTATGTTCTTCTTGAATCTCTAAATCCATCTACTCGTGAAATGGCCTTTATTTGATATATTGTTCTGTGACTAGAAGACTAGATTCCCAAACAAGTAGACAGAAACTGATGTTTGATAGATTTAAGAAACACAAGTTTCTTTCTTTTTTTCCTTTTCCCCCCCATATAGGGGATGGGAAGAGATGGTTTACTTTTGCTAGTCTAGTATGTTGAAATGAAATGCTGTTACAATTTAATGGACCTAGTGATTTTGGCTGGAGAGAAATCGGGACTGCAAAATGTAGATGGGATGTGGTTTAGGCATGTAAAGGGTTGGAAGGAAAAGGGGGAATTTGTAATACGCATAGTAAACCTATGTTTAATCATTTAGATATTAACTTGTGCACATATAATTGTGCACATTGTAGGCACCAGTACAGTGGAGTGGACCCCACTTTGCTACTCTATCTCTATCTTGGGATTTTGTTTGCACATTATACAGAGAGAGAAGAGGAAGCTTTTTCGGTGCCCTTGGTGCTTGCTAGATACTTATTATTTGAATTTCGAAGATAGGAAACATTTGAGTTCTGCTCTATATGAAAATACATGCTTGGGTGATTATGTTCCTCATTTTGATAGAAATATGCTTGGGTAAAACATAAATTTTACATTAAGTTTGAGGGATAAGCTGATGCCAGATATAATGTGATACTTACTGTGACTTGATGCAAGATATATGAACAATAACCTGATCTAATATGGAATTGCTTCTCCGCGTTGATTGAACATTAATGGATGATGAGGCATGTTCAAAATATTCTCTCTTTTCCTTTGATGTTGTGATGCAGGAAGCGGGATGAGGATTGGAAAATGGGAGAGATTGTACACACACTGACTAATAGAAGGTGGTTGGAAAAATGTGTTGCTTACGCAGAAAGTCATGACCAAGCATTGGTTGGCGATAAAACTATTGCGTTCTGGCTAATGGATAAGGTTGTAGATTCTTTTTGCTTAATTCTTCTGTCAATAAATATAGATTTTGTGACGTGATCTACCGACTGCCCCAACTTAATTAGAAGGTTAAGTAATAGTTTGAAATTAAAATGAAGCATTGATCTTTTTACTTGGAAGACAATAAGTCTCTTCTTTCAGTCTTGTAGGAATGCATTTGTATAGCGAAAATTGATTCATGAACCCGAAAATATAGAAACATCTAATCTTGCTGCCATGCATACATTGAGTGCTACACGATGAAGTTTCACTCTGAAAGCAGAGAGATAGTGTACTGGTTCACCGAGTTATCTTACATATTGCAGAATCTTACACTTCGGCTCAATGTGGATTAAAAAAATAATTAAAAATTGGCTATCAGTGCAAGGTTCGTATATTATTGGAAATAAATTTGGTAACTCAATAATTTCAGATTTATAATCGGTGCTTATATTTATGTAGTTAATCTGCATCATCCAAATACAGATGCATCCCCCCCACCCCCTCCCCTTTTTTCCCTGTAAGCATTTCTCCTGTTTCAGAAGTGATTTAGTTCTCGTCTGCATTTGTAATAACAAATTTATTATTCACTTAAGAATTGTGTGAGAATATTTTTTTAGAATTGCAATAGGAGTTAGTGTTTGGACTTTGCAGTAAGTTAGGAGGTAGTGGTCAATAAATTAAATTTTTCATAGGCCATGTGCAATCCTATAATCATTAGCTCGGATGATTAGTGATCCTTTCCCAAAGAAACAAGAATTATTCTCATTCTTCAAATGCTCTATCCTTGTTGAAATAAGTGCATGAGATTATGTGTGTGTGTGTGTGTGTGTGAGTTTTTATCTCTATGTAGGAAGCCATAATTGGACTAGATCTGCCTTTGTTCACTTTTGTTCTGCTAGTGATAGCACTTTCTTCATGTTTCAGGATATGTATGATTTCATGTCTCTGGATAGACCGTCTACTCCCATGATAGATCGTGGAATAGCATTGCACAAAATGATAAGGCTTATCACCATGGGGTTAGGTGGAGAAGGGTACTTGAATTTTATGGGAAATGAATTTGGACACCCTGGTAAGGATGCATTGTTTCATGTTTTGCTTGAATTGATTTAATCATTTCTGGTTATAAACAAACAAATTTTCTCCTCTTAAATCAGAGTGGATAGATTTCCCTAGAGCTGATCAATATCTTCCTGATGGCAAATTTATTCGTGGAAATGGCTTTAGTTATGACAAGTGTAGGCGCAGATTTGATCTGGTAAGTTTTGCTGCTATTTTATTCTGATTAATCTTTTCAAGTAAGAAAAATTCCTCCAGTGTGTGCAGTCCATGTTTTGTTCTTGCTTATCTTCCTATAGGAGGATTGGAAGATTTTTTTTCACAATTATATGTACTTCGTTACAATAGTAGATCAACGGGCTTCTTGTATTCAACTATACAGGTGGGAGTATGAGCCTGAGAAAGCAAATGTAATTCATGTCCCGGTAGTCTTCACAATCAGAAAAATCACAATATATTAGTGTGAAGATACATCCTGGCATGCAGATCTAATTAGAAACAGAGGAAACTGAGAAGATAAATGTCACAATTTGTTTTGTGTAATACGTCTGGAAATGCCATTTTGATATTTATGACTCGAGTTTGACATTCATATGGACAGCTGGAAATATGTACCCCTTCAATAATCTCGTGTCTAGAATATGATCATGTGGGGAAGAAAATGTTTCTATATAGTTCCCATTTAAAAGCAAAATACGCGATCAAGAATTTTGTTAATAATTATGAATGTAACATTTTATGCATAGGGGCCTTGGGTCAGCAAGGAGAGAGCGTATGGAGGATATATTTCAAGGAATTCATCTCTGATGCTTTGTGCTAGCTTTCTTTTCGACTGATTCTGCAATTGAAAAAGTTTGACCAAATATTTAATAACTGAATCAGCACTAGTTGTGTTATCAAAGCTTGGCCATGAGGCGTATCACGTATGCTTTAGGAAGGCTTATAATTCAAAAAGTATTCCTTGGTGAAAGCCCTCTTAAGGAGATTGAAAGGGACATGGCATCTTGAGACTTGAGTGATGTCAGGAATCAGTTTCTTGTGTTCGTTAGACATAGTAAAAAACCAAATCTCTACTGTTTTTATTTTTAAAAAAAAAAAAAAAAAAAAGGAAGAAGAAAGGTAAATGCAAAACCTAGAACCGAACTTCTGAGAATATATTCTTATAACCGTGTGAAGACATTTCGGTTGAATTTCAAGTTGACTGGGTGCATCTGTTTCATAAATGTTACTTCGATGCATACAGGGTGATGCAGAATACTTGAGATATCGTGGAATGCAAGAATTTGATCGGGCAATGCAGCATCTTGAGGAAAAATATGGTGTACGTATTCCTTATTAATCTCAATTTATCCATCTGATGCATGAAAAATTGACATTGAAGAACTGGTAAAGTTGCCACGCTGCCGTAAATTTCACAAGAAATGCTATGAACTTCTGCCTTGTAACACTTTGTCCTTTATTCTTTGACCAAATCCTGAGATCGGAAGAGCACACGTCTGATTAAACCTCATATATCAAGGTAGTTGTTGACCTGTGGTGGTGTTATTTGCATCTAATGTGACTTCTGTGATCTGTTTGACTGAGTAACATATATGCAAGAATAGATACAAGTCACGGTTTGATCACCTGAGCTACTGTTGACCAAAAACTAATCAAGAATGGTAGAACCAGCTATCCTAGACAAACTATACACAAGCCTTGCCCATAAAATATGTATTGCATGATAAAGAGATCTTTCTGAATTTTGTGAACACAATTTATATAAACCCATGCTAAAGATTAGATGTGGTTTGACCATTTTGTTTCTTAAAATTTAGCAAGACTATCTGTAAAAGCTTCTCTGAGAAGTGATTTTCTGAAAGAATTGTGGTTGAGAAGGAAGGTTTATAAGGAAACGTGAAAAGTTATTTTTTGTTGAGAATGCATGGTAGAAAATGAACTTTGACTTGCTGACTAGCTTTTTAGCAAAATTTGAGCAAATGCAAACAAGCTCTTACAAGCTGGGAGGATATAATTTTTTATTGGTCTGTAGAGATCTGCAGTCAATGTAATAACATCAATTAGATGAAAGCTTTTGCCTGTTCAAAAGAAAGAATTGGAAAAGAGTGAAGATAATGGTGCATTTGATGTTCATCAAGTAGCTACTATGAGATTTAAAATGAACTGTGTTAATTTACAACTGTAGCTGTTAAAATAACCCGCATATTCACAGACAAAATTTCGTGCTGCTAGTCTCCATCTTGCCCCTGTGTTAATCACTCATTAGTCAACTTTGCAGCATATCATTTCAATTTCTTGTCTGCGCGTATAAATAGTAAACCAATTACCTGTTTCTGTAGTTCATGACTTCAGAGCACCAGTACATATCACGCAAGGACGAAGGAGATAGGGTCATGGTGTTTGAAAGAGGGGACTTGGTTTTTGTCTTCAATTTTCATTGGACTTCAAGTTATTCAGACTATCGGGTTGGCTGCCATAAGCCAGGAAAATATAAGGTAGATTTATCATTCTTTTCCTCGTTGATGTTTCCTCTTGTGACTGTTTTTAACAATTTTATTCATACCCTTGGTAGATAGAATTGACTAATTAAAAAAATCAGAGTTGTTGCTCTCCTTTCTGCGGCATTACCCAAAAATAGAAAAGCCCTTGAGCTTTTATGTTGCTCTTCCTCCACCAGTACATCAAATACCGTGGTGTAATCCTCCACGTCCTAGACGGCCCACCTGTTTTAAATTCTTCAATTTCCAGGACTTGCTGTTGAACCTTGAAACACAAGTTTTGCCTTATTTTTGGTTGATGGTGGTTAAGTTTTCTCCCTTCAATTACATATTCTTTCTTCAAATTATCAGACCATATTTTTTCACAGAATACACTTTCTTTGTTAAGAATTTTTGGCACTAATAGCATTTACTGAGATAATGAACTTTCATATTCTCAGGTCCCAGTTACGTGTGATTATTATTATTATAAGTTAATAGTAGCATAGTTACTTCGGTAACTGAGGCCCTACTATGATATAATAACATATAGGAAGACGAATGCGTTAATGGTTCTTATGGAAAATGTTGGAAGATTTTAATATTCAAATGCATCGGTGTCATTTCAAATAACTTTTGAAGAGGCACCAATATGAAGTATTACTCTGCATTGCTCTAATGCATATTTTTTAATACCATTCCTGCCTGCCGGGGAGGGGTTGCATCGATGACCCCAGGATATTAACGCCTTTATAAATTCCTCAATCTTGGAAACTAATTTGTCAGTACCGCAACATGGTGCCTGATCTGATTTAGCTAGAATGTGTGTTTTCCATTGACTGAATCTTGATGTTTTAATGTGTTGATATATGTGGTGTGGTGCTTTCACATAATCGATGATCAGCACTTTTTCCCCCCTTGTTAATCGTTCATTAACACATTCCTGTTCTTTACTTTTTCTTTAAGAAGTATTCTTCCTTACACCGAAAGCTTCCTTTTCAGATCGCATTGGACTCAGATGATCCATTATTTGGAGGATTCAGTAGAATTAATCACGAGGCTGAGTATTTTACCTCTGTAAGTTAATTTACTCAATTTAAAATACCCAGTTGAACCATGAATGTTGAATCTGTATAATGAATAATCGTTTTAACCTGATGATCCTTACAGGGCGGGTGGTATGATGGGAGGCCTTGTTCCTTTATGATCTATGCACCTTCTAGAACAGCAGTAGTCTATGATCTAGCGGAAGATGCAGTGAAACCTGTTGAAGAATGATTGTGACACTAATTGGGGGAAGAAACCCAAGAAACGGGATTCGACTATGGTGGATACACGCTCAATGGGGCTATTTTGCCAAGGTATGGAGTTCCCAGAAGCCAGTGAAATGTAAGGGGAACTGGAAACCAATGTGAATTCCAATAGCTAGTGGGAAGGGCACAAAATAATGTTTCTTAAGCATAATAGAATGTGGAGTTTCATCTTCTAGACCTCTGTATGTGTACAGAACGCTAGAGTAAATAATTTTGCTAGATTTTCCTCCGTTGGTAATACATCTCATCTGATGGATTACTAATTTTTACTATCACCAACTCCAGCAAGCGAAATAATTCTATAGAATGTGGATTTTTCAGATCTTCTGGGAGTTGAGCGGAGCTCAGCCTTTTGCCCTGATAATTATTAAACTTGATTGATTTATTCTTCTTTACCAAAGATAAATATGTTTATTAAATTAAAATAAAATAAACTAGAAACTCCATACAATAAACAAAAGCCCACCTTCTACCTCGTAGGTAAAGATGAGTTTGTTAAACCTTCAATTTCCTGTTAAGAGTTAATGAAACCCTGTTAAGAGTTAATGAAACATAACTTAAAAATACTTCCAAAATTTAAAAACAATAGACAAAAGCCATCAAGCAAAACTTAGACGAAAGCAATCAAAATTTTCTCTGCAGCAAGCGTAACATGAAGTAGCTGCCGAAGTTATTGTGAGATAATTACTGAACTACTTAATGCAACAACTCAACAACACTACATGTTAATGCAAAAACAAAGAACGAAAAAGGAAAAAAGAATTAAGTGTGCCACATATGGAGTTATGCGTACGCTTAAATTTATGATCTCAGAGCAATATAAAGTTAGACGATCTTTGTAAACCAAGGAGTTAACACTCCAATTGCCATCTTCCCAAGTTGAAGCTGTATTTTGATGATCACAAACTACATTTTGGTGCTTGATCATTAAATTACAGCAGCACTAAATGAACATGATTTACATACATAAAGAGCAGCATCTACTTACCATCTTCTGTTTTCTTATCTATGACAACATTGAACTTTTTGTACTCAAATTCCTTTGGCTGCATAGCAAATTCCTTCCCCTGTGCTGTATAATTCTCCGGCACCACAGGAAGCCTGTTAGCAAGGATAGTCCAAACAAAGAGGGCAATAAATGCCCCCAACGCACCACATCCGATGCCAAATATTAACGCAGCAAGGATTCTCATAGCGCAATTACTTCTCTTTCGAGCATGAACCTCTTCTCTCTTTTCAAGATAGGCCTTGGGATCCATTGGTTCTGAATGCATCCATTGGGGGACAAGTCTTGACTTAAAACTCCATGAATGCACCTTACACTTTTGTGTAGAATTTCCGCTGGACGAACTCAATCCCACTAAAACATCCTCCCTTTCCCACATTTGTGACAAGTCAACAGGGTAAGAAAGCAACGGGTCGACTGGCCGAATGAGACCTAATTTACTCAACCTATCTCTCAATTCTTTTAGAACTTGCTTCATAGTCAATCCAGGCCTGTAAATTTTCACCACTATTGAGCACCACATTAATTGATGAAACGTTGCTCACTTTAACAGACACAAGACTATTAATGTCAACCCCAATATGATTATCATTCACATCACCATTCTTCTCATCCTTAAAAGTATCAAATTCAACAGCAAGAAACCTCATTTTTCTCTCATTCAAAAGTCCCATTGAGGAATCATCAAAAACATTCAAAGGGAAACTAGTAGGAACTATAATAAAGGACAAGCCATCCCCATTTTCACTAGACAAGGAGAACCCAAAATACATAGAAAATGACACCATATTTCCTGGTTCTCCTTCAACAAACTTAATAGATTTCTTGCAGATTGCCCTCCCAGAAGTATAGACCCCTGAACCAGAAATTTGAATACTATCATTGGCAACCTTAGCATCACCATACAGAGCAATCTGTGATTCAAATTCTGAGTCTTTACCGAAGTTCTTGAAAGAAAATGACATGATTGGTTCTGCAGCTACAACTTTCAAGATCGGAAGAGCACAAAGAAGAAGGCCATCAAGTACCTGAAAACCAGAAAAGACGCCATTTTTTATCTGGGTTTTGAGCAAGAGGCTGAGGCTGAGGCACTGCTTATTTTATCCGTTATTCTGGATTTACAAAAGGCTTTCTTGGAAGAGAACACATGTAGTATTTAGTAACGATCCTAAAATGCTATGTTCTTTATGAAATTTTCTAGGGTTTGAGAGACAAATTAATCCAAAAAAATGGTTCGGGATTCTGTTGCTGGTGGATTGTGATGGGAGGTTGTGAAAATTAATACGTTTTACTTTTGTTTCTGCAACACCTTGATTTACCCACCCCTCTTTACTCTCTCTGCGTGGTTGCTGACTGAGGGAATATAAAAGAAAATGAGATTCTTTTGGATTATGTCCCTGGAATTTCTCCATTTGCAGTAATAGCCCTCTACTTTCCCAACATTTTGCATTCTATTGCTTCTGAAATCTGAATTGATTCTATTGTCTTATAATTGTCATGACAGCTGTAAACATCTTCTGCTTGCTGTGCTGCATTCAAGAAATTCAGCAAACCATACTTGGAAAATAAGGCATTACGTAGTAAAAATGGAGATAAAATTGAATTATATAGTCTATGTAAATGGGATACTCATGTCTTACGCTTATATATAGCGATTTCATTTAATTGATTAATTGAGATATCCTTTATAGCAAATGTCGGTTTTCATTTGCTGGAAATCTTAAGTCTAAGTACTCGTATAGTAAGATAGTTCTTTTACCGGTACATGAAAATGGTATGGAGAAAATAAGGTTAAGTTACTTGAAAGCTACTATTTGTGAAAGAGACAATATTGAGTATAATATATTATCAACATACTATTTAATGCCTCTTTTTTTTTAGAGAGAGATATCTAATGCCTGTTATTAATTGCCTAATAATTAATTAAGTAGTAATTAAAAGTGGTGTTAGACAGGAAAAGAAGAAAGATTCTTTATTTGAGCATGCAATGTCAATGCACACATTTCTTGGTGTTGGGCCGACAATGAACACACATATGCTCTTCTGTACATTTTTCTGTTTTAAAAGGAAAGTCCGCGTGCCCTTTTGTCTTCTTGATCTGTACAACGGTCCATTTTCTAGGTCTCCGTTGCTCGGCCTCGGAGTATTTTTAACCCGTCTTTGTTGAATCATTTCATTTGATGAAATACTAAAAACGTTTCTTCCTTATTATTTTAAAATTTAAAAGAATAGCTATGTACTTTCTTGTAAAATTTTAAGTGTGTTTTATGAACTGATAACAATGAGTTTTATGAACTAATCACAACTAGCGCCAATGTCGTGTCTATCGCCCATTGTCGAGTGGAGTTGCATTCAAGTCACCCAACTTCAATTTATTGTTATGGTTCATTCAATTAGAATTTGCTAGCATAAAGTATTTATTTATCTTTAATGCGGTGCCATCAAGTCACTTCTATTGTTTTGCAAATGTAATAACTCGCTCATTCTATATAACCATCTTTAGTTAATTAACTTATATTATACGGATTGATTGATTGATTAACTAAATAATGAAAATGATGCTGAACCTACTAGCAGGCTTCTTACAAGAGTCCCACCAATTGTAATCCACCTCTCGGCCTCTCCCTAGTGTTGCTACAAGAACAGTAAGATGTACTGGTGTGATTCTTATGGAGTACGTTGCTGATCAGCTCTGGACCAATTTTCATGAAACTAATGAACCCTGGACAATTTTAACATGCTTTTTGTTTATACGCCTTTTAGAATTGAAAATGCGTCTCTTCAAAAGAATAACATAATACGATTTGATGGCATATGATATAAACACCGATCGTTTCGTTTGTCTAGACATTTATGTCAACTAATTTGACGAAGTAATCATCAGAACGACTAGATTTGCGAGCAAATAAATTTTGAATGAACTAAAATTGCACCAAATTTAAGATTATTAACCAAATATATACAAGCAAAGTGAGATGTATAAGGTAATTTCACCAAGTTAAAGATGAGTGACCAAAATGCACATTCGTTTAAAGTTTGGAGACGGAGATGTCACAAAAACTTTAGACATGGAGATGACAGCTGGGGATGTGTTCCCGTGGAGGTTTGAGAAGAAGACGGCTCATTGATTTTTATTTAACGAACTTTGGTTACTGTCGAAATTGTCCTTTTGCTTAGGGGAACTTTTTTTGTGTCCTTCATCTGCACGTTCCAACTTCAAACGTTGCCACTTGCAATGGCGTTTTAGACATTAGTCAACGTTAAAGAACTGACTAAGCGAATGACGTTCAGTATCAACTACCACGACTATCACAAGTTTTAGATTTGGGGAATTATATTCTCACTACACAAAATGTTCATTGCACCACATTCTTTTACATTACTAAATTGACTATAATTAAATTTACTTAAATAACCCCACTTTTAATTCATCGAAAGAATTAATCTTTTATACAGATAAGATGAAACTACTGAGCTCTGCAAACTCTGATGTCATCGACGCTCAGATTTCAATTATCCTCGCATATTATCAATTATTGCGCCCTCTTCCTTCTCCTCGCCTGGTGTTAATCTTTGAATGCTTCAGTTTTCTGTAGTATTAGAAAAATTGGGATAAATTGCGTAGTAAATTCATGGTAAATAACTTTTCCCTCTATGTGAGTGAAAGGCAAGCGCCAATCCCATGCTAGTCTCCCCTCAATTGTGAAGAATTATGATTATGCGCCATTTTGCGAATAAACACGTGCTTCGGTAGTGTTCTGTTGGTGCAGACAACATTAATGTAAGGGGTTTTTTTTTTTTTTTTTTATTAATCCGGTAGTTATTCAAAGCGTTGTCACCGGAGTCGGGATAGGCGTTCAAGGCGAAGGAGTAGGAGCTGGGAGGACTATGAGTCGAGGCGCAAACACCAGTCTAGGAGTAGGATTAGGGAAAGAGATAGAGGGAGGAGAAGGAGGTCGAGGAGTGCGTCGCCGGATGACTGGAAGTCAGACAAGTACAAAAAGCAACTGGAGAAGATGAACCGAATTGGGTGGAGGCAGAGTTGATTACACTAAATTGATTAAGGGTGATTTTGTCAATTAGCTGTGGTGTAAAATGATAAAATTTATTTTTGAAGTGTGGTGTATTTAAAATGCGGTGTGGGAAGAAAATAATGGGGTGGGAATATAATTCTCCTTTAGATTTTAAGACACATCAACAGTTTCAACACGAGATTTATGTTAAGTAGACATTTTGAGTTTTGACTTTGAAGGGTAGTGTTGCTTTTGAACATTATGCAATAAGATTATTTATTTCCCTTTCTTTAAATAAAAATGTGGCTCTTATATCTTAAAGATTAGTGTCGTGTTAAACGTATTTATGTCGAAGAGGGAAATTTCAAGATTTTAGAATCAGGAAAGTGATAAAATGTAGTAAAACTGCATGCAAAAATGATCCCAGCCATTTGATACAACTATTAGTAGCCCATAAAACTCAAGTTATTTAATGTATGGAGTCCGATTATGGTACCGTCAAAGTGGCCCCATGTGGCATCGTTTGTTAGCATGGCCGCAGGGCCAACAATTAACGCTGACAAATAAGAATGTCAGATATTTTTTTTATTGGCTAATACTTGAAAATTTTCATTCAAATATAAACAAGAAAAAATGTCCAACCTTAAATTATTTTTTCATGCATAAGTTTGGCCATCATTGGATGGAATTGCTAGAGAATTTTTTAAACTTGTCCACTTTCTGTTTCTCAAAAATAGTTTAGTATTCTTTTTTCATTTGTTTCAAAGTATAAATATCTGCTCTTTTTGTAGAATTGTAGTTAGTTTCTTAATTATATTATTATACATTGTATTCAAGAAATGGCCAAGACCCATTTGGTTTAATGACATCCACATGAATTCTCCACATTCGATCTATGGCTCAATTAGGGGTGGGCGTTCGATCCGCAAAACCGCCAAAACCGACCCGAAACGGGTCGGGTCGGTCGATTTCCTACAGTATCGGGTCGGTGGCGGGTTGGGGTAGAAGGGACCTGATCCGGTCGAGTCGGGTTTCGGGTTGACTCGGTGCAACCCGAGTCAACCCGCTTAACCCGACTCGGTCAACTCGGTGATTTTTTTTTTACCAATTTTTATTTTTTTTCATTTTAAGGTCACAACGTTTTCATTCTTTATTATTAGTTTGTTTTTTCTTTTGACAATTTCACTCAAAACACTAAAAAATTGGCTTTTTAAGAATTTTTTAGGAACCTAGGCCGGATTGTGATTTGGGCCGGTATATGGCCGGCCCAACCCGTGAACTGAGTCAACCCGACTCAATCCGAGTCAACTCGGGTCGAGTCGGGTTGATTCACCAAACCGGGTCGGCTCGGTTTCTGAATCTGAAACCCGAAATTTGTCGGGTCGGGTTCTGGTTGGGCCCAAACCGACCCGACCCGGCCGACGCCCACCCCTAGGCTCAATTCAACTCCCCTACGGTCCACTTGTAATACTCAAGAAAAAAAAAACAGAAGAAAAAGAAGAAGAACCACTAAAGTGAAATAATAAATAAATAAATAAATGAGAGTTTATATTAGGAAAAATGTTATTAGTACTTTTTGAACAATATTAATTATATCCATGTAAAAAATGAAAATGGACTGTAAATGTTACTGCTCACTGTGTGACTTGTATCATTTGAGACAAACTTACAAAATAGACTATAACGTGGGGGAAAAACCCAAACAATTGCGGCCCTAAGAGCACAATTTTGGGTCCCCCCTCCCCCGCAAAAAAACTCAAATAATGTACGAAATTTGCGGGCTTTTTTGGGGGGGGGGGGGGTAATTTAGCCACTTCATTTACCCTTTTTCCCCATTGATCTTGTCCCACAAAAAGTCCAATCTAATTAAATTACGCCACGTGTTCAATTTAAATGTTTTCCCCCATTTTTTCTTCCTACACATCATTTGAAAAATATGTTGTTTCCCTCTGATTTTTTCCCCCTACATTAATCTTGCTCTTAGTAAGGGATTTTTTTTCCCAACCAAGGCAAAGTACCAAGCACAAAGTTCTCTTCACTTAAAATTTCAAATGTATCTACATAAGTTACATCAGCACAAATCCATTAACAATCAACATACAAAAATTAAAATATATTCTAGACCAACAAGGTATAATAATCATATTAAGTCAACAAAGTTTCAGCTTTCAATCACATAAAGCGATGATAAGGTTACAATTATTTATGATTATCATTTAAATAATAGGCAAGAGCAAGCCATTGTGCTTGTAAGTAAATTACAAGGCCAATGAAAAACTGCTATGATTTGGGTTAAGATCAACACAAAAATTTATCCCTTTCAATTGAACGCTTGAAGCACGCGTCTCCTTTATCTCGCGGCAAAATTGGCCCAGGTCGAACAAAGTACAATAAACCCAAATTAGTAATTACCTAACTCAACTAATGAAGATTGATGAGTAGAAATAAGTGTTAATTAGAGTTAAAAAAGAACTAGTACTGGTATCACTGGGCTAAAATTTGTGGGTTTTGAGTCATTACTTCATGCACGCATCACTCTAAGAGTCCAGCTACAAAACTAGATAAGGCTCATTTTAAGATGTGGGGCTGCTTTTATTAGATTCATGCCACGTAAGGGTAAGACTCATTTTTAAAAAGCCTTACCGCTCACGTGGCATGAATCTAAAAAAAGCAGCCTCACATCTTGTGGGGATACTTTTATTAGAGTCATGTCACGTGAGGCTAAAGCTCATTTTTAAGAAGTCTTATCTATTTTTTTTAAAAATTTCTCACTCTAAATACACAGAATTTTTCATCACGTGGGAGGGACCATCGTCGGTCGATCATTTTCATGTACCTCAAGCTACAGAGAACAGGTAATACAATATAGAATTGATAAATATCATCATGTCTTTCTATTCTTATTATAAAATTACTTATAAATCAATAGATATTAATTATATCATATGATCATAAATCATTTATTGTTTTATTCATTGTAGTCGAGGATTAATGGCTGAGCCTAAAGGTTTTGAGTTTGCATGTTCTTCTTGCCACCTACATACAAAATTTTGCCTAAGTTTAGCATTGGCGGTCTTCGAATTTTGAATTTAGGGCCATCTGTCTCAATTATATAGTCTATGTTGTCTTTTTAAAGTGTCTCAATTATATAGTCATCTTTCTTTACTAAAAAGTCTAAAATTACATTACTGCTCATTTAATAGTTAGTTAAAACTATTAATTTTAAATTCTACTCATTAAATAAGGATAAATTAGGAAGATGAATTGCAAATATATTTTTTAAATACAATTCTTAATTCATGTGAACTAACAAAATAAACAATATAATTGGGACGGAGGGAGTACCTGATATCCACATGTGCCCACACTAATGGAGGAAGGTACTATATTACCCGTTTGAACAAATATGCGGGGTGGGTATAGGTACTAAAAATAATCTTCCGCCATACGTAAAAGACAACGTGCATGGAGGTTATTTAATAATTTCCCGTCATGTGTGCTTCTCACCAGATGTATAGTGGGAGAACGAGACTGGTATGAGTACAATGTTACCTACTTTTTGCTTGTTTATGTATTATTATAAGAAAAAAAATTTAAAATATGCGATAGTACTTTTCAAGTAGAAACAAGCCATTTTATTCAAAATAATGAGACGGATATTTAAAAATATATGTAAAATTTAAAAATCATACAAGAAGCCATTTCGAGTTGTGTAAATTTCACAAAAGTCCCTAAACTTTGCAAAATATAATAATTTCACCTCTAACATTTTTTCAACCTTGAGAATCCATAAAAATAAATTCTCACAAAAGTCCTTGTAGATGGACTTCGTTCATTTTGACCATTAAAAGAAATGAAATAACCATTTTACCCCTCCCAATAAATTAATTTTTTTTAAATTTAATTATCCTGACACCAATTTGAGAAATTGTAAGTATTCTCACATACTTCATTAATGCATCTACCAATTCCATGTTATCCCTTTAAATTGTTTTGGCACAAGCTATCAAATTGTGCACCAGATGAACGTTAGCTTGTTGAGAATCCACCAGAACTACTGACTGTCTCGCCTCAGTCACTATCGTCAATGAAAAGTTATTTAGAAATTCAGATCTAAGAGATGACCTGAATCTTTTATTGCCACTATTTATTTTTTTATTTGGATTATCAGAATTATTACCAAAGAAAAAAAATGAAAAGAAGGAATAATAATAATATTTATTCTTTTACTTTGTTTGGAAAATGCCTTTTATTGTTTTTATATTTTTATCTAACATGAGGAGTAAAAAGAAATTTTTCTTTCCCTTCCGTAGGTATCTTTTGTAAGAATTTTTGAAAAGTTAGAGACTCTATAATAAATTGAAAAAAAAAAGATTAAGAAAAAAATTGCTAAATTTTGCAAAGGTTAGGACCTTCTGTAAAATTTTCCCTTTCTTCCTTCCTTTGGCACAGCGAGGGAAAAAAACCCCACCAAAATTTTGAAATGCTCCGGCTTTATGTCGTCCCTCCGCTTGGGAAAATGGTTTCCCTCTCTCTTTCCAATCCAAATCTGCATACTCTGCTTCCCCATCTTGTCGAGAGGAGGAAAAATGGGAAAGCAGAACAAATTGAGAAAACCAGAATTCATAGGCAAAGGCAAGGTAACTCCCGTTCAGGTAGCGTTCATCGTGGATCGCTACCTTTTGGACAACAATTACGTCAATACTCGCTCCAATTTTCGCTCCGAAGCCTCCAGTTTGATCTCCAAATCTCCAGTCCAAGAGGTAAATCTTCTAATTACATCTAACTTTAAGGGGTGTCTTTTTTCGCCTCTTTTTTCCGAAAGATTTTTTATTTTTTTTTGGGTGTTTTTAGGCACCCAAGAGTTTGTTGAGTTTAGGGGCGATACTGGATGAATACATAACATTAAAGGAGCAGAAAGTGTTGTTAGATCAAGAACGGTGTCGTATAGAGCAGGAGAAGTTGAAGCTTCAGAAATTGCTAACTGGAATGCAGGAAGTCATGAATGCTTATAATGCTACCGGAAATAATATTACTTCTCCGCCGCCCCTTCCCTCTGGGGCATCTCACAAAATGCTACAGTCAGGGGCTATAATTTCTCCGTCCAACCGCTCATTAATGACACCGGCAGGTAAATTGTTCACTCCCTTCTAAACAGTTTTGATAAATTCATACTATGATTTGATAATTGGGGTCATATAAGCTGTTTCATGTTTGAGATCCAGATCCCTGGAGTCTCCCAATTTCTAGTAGAATAAATTAATTTCATGAATTTGCCAACTATAAATTCCGGATGCGAAAAATGCATTCACAGATTCAACTAGAACAAGTACCAACATAATTTCATTCAAGTGTAGTCATTCTTGAGAAAATTATGCAGTGACATTGGGCATCATATTAAGCAAGGTAATTTCATCAGAGAAAAATAAGCTAGAACCTTTAATGGTGCTTTTTAATTCCATTTAGTAATGTCCAAGGTCTTCAATCACAATAGGATATTACATCAATATTGCAATGAGACGTATTAATGAGACAGAAAAAAATTGATCTTGTTTAGTATTGTTTACTATTGTCCTTGATGAACCATGCTTCGTCCACGTGTGCACAAATATATAGAATGGGGATGAAAGGGTTATTTTACCCCAGCTGTTTATACCTTCTTTTACTAACAGATCCATTCTGTACATCTGTTTGTACAATCAGGTTTATCCTTGTTGAGGAGTTCTGTTCTAGAACTAGGAACCAACCTCATCATGTGGTGGGGACACGTGGCAGTAATGGGAGCATATGTCAATTTTTTTCTTCTTGATTTTGATTCTTTATTTTTTTATTCGATGGTATCAAAAAACTTTCTTTTTGTTTTTCATAATTTTTTTTTTAAATTTTGATTTTGACTACTATTTTTATCTCTATTTAAATTTGAAAGAAGTAATTTGCTTGGTTTCATTTTATATGCATTATAAAATAACAAAAATTCTGGGAAGACCCAAAGCTCCAGATTCGATATGTGATGCTTTGTTGTTTTTTCATTTATCCCCATCCAATCCCACAAAAAAAAAAAAAAACATTGGATAAGGTTTCAAATTTGTATGTAGCAGCCAGAAGCCACATGTAAACAAGATCCTCTTCAGTTGCTGAACAATAGAAAAGTCAGACTCGTCTCATCTATTTGTATTTGTATGATATAAATGATAAATATTATACCTTTCATGAATTGATATGGATTCTTCATTCTCTGAGGAAGGCCAATGGCCATAGAAAATATATCTAATTGTTGGCTATTTCTTAAATTGAATCTAATGTTAATATCAGGTTATTATCCCATGCACAATACTTCAGCTACCATGTCTATATCACGGTCCTTCAACACCCAAACAGACACTACTAACTTCTCTACTCCAATTATAAGTCAGACGACTTCAAAAAGGCGAAGGTCCAAAGATGTTTCAGAAGCTTTAGTGACTGCTAAGAGATGTAGCAGGCGATTACAAACCAAAGGTAAAGTTCTAAAGAGAGTTGCCCAACTTTTTATGTCATACATACAACTCATCGTTTTGGAGCTCATTAGCATTCCATTGTACCTGCAGATTCCAACATGTCTCAACCGAGCACTTCAGGGACAAAACATGAAAGTTCTACTCTAGGTTTTGCAATTCTGTCATCTGTTGATAACAATGTACCTGGTGGTTCACTAGTTCAAGGATCTAATGTTGTCAAATGTTTGTTCAATCAGCAAATTCCATCCCCTCCAGCTAATTCCTCTGTTCCTAAAACTCCTGTTCGAGCATCTTCCTCCAAAACTGACAAATCAACTTCTCCACCTATTACTTACACTTCCAATGGAGACAAAACTCCTGAACAAATCACTTCGACTGACTGCACCATAATCTCTTCTGAGACGATTCTAGTCAGCCCTGCCAAGCAAATAGCTTACTATAGAATAGAGAAAAACCAATGCATTACGACTTCATCACCAATCAAGGCAAACTTGATGAGAAGTAACAGGAAGGATCATGCCAAAGGAAAGCTAGATTTTGGTGCTTCTGATATGCCTGTAATTGCAGAGAACCAAACGCCTGATGGTACCTCAACATCCGGATCTGAAAAGGAAGGAGATATCTTTGACTTGGATTTTTCAAATATGGATGCTTTGGGTTTGGACTTCAATAACCTTTCTGAACTTCTAGTTGACTTTGATTTAGATGGCGGACTTGATTTTTCTTCACACCAAGCAACTTATTCTTATCCAGATGCATGTTCAGGGTACGCTTTATTATTGCTGTCTCTATTGAAAACCTTATGAACCAATTTTTCTCCATTACCTAAACTCTACCTGATTAATTGCAGATCGCCCCATACATCAGAACAGCAAGTCATGTCACACTTTGCATCAACTACAAAGGGAGTTCTTCCAGAGGACACAAATTTAGCAGGTAATTACTCACAAGCTATGCATTTTCAAGCGGTCTTATGTGTTGATTGAACAACACTGAATTTGTTTTCCTTTTCTCTTATACTCCAGAAGCTCTGGATTCTGTTACAACAGTGAGGTCTGTTACTAAACGTGTTAAGATCTCAAGTCCAGGTAACTCTCAACCCAGCTCAGTGTCTTCAGTTTTCTTTCACATCTAAGATGCATATCAAGGTTTAATGTTATTTGCTTCATTTGCAGCCAAAAGAGCAACGACGCTCTTCCGATCTCTTTGCCGCCTGACAGTGATTGCATAACATTAGAGATGACTATTTATACTGACACGAAACCAGTTCAGAATTCCCAACTACATTAGATGCTGATACTTAGTTTCAGAATTTCCTAATTTGCAAAGATTATGCAAAGTTATGGCGATTCAAGCTTGTGTTGAATTCTGGAAGCAACCGACCTTGTTGAGCATTGATTGCATATCAGTAGACAGTATTCAGAATTTAACCATTGGATTAGATATTAAGGTTATTTGCTCTGTCTGTTAATTGATTGAGGGTATTCCCAGATTCTGTTTTGTTTCCTGTCATTTATTATATTTACACTGTTATTGATGAAAGTGTAGCAAATGCATTTACCTTAACTATCAAGATTAAGAATGTTGTTTGATTTTCTTGCAAATTCAGACCTATTACAGATAACCCGAAGTTTTACTTTCTCAGGCTTATAGATCTTATCACGTCAAGTTGTCTCAGATAAGAAACATTTACTGAAGAATGCTGTAATCAGGTCGTGAATCAACTCTAATCTTTGCTTTGACTTATGAAATGAATATTTTACAGGATCTTGAAAAATTTAGCAACAAAAAACTGTATCCGTAAAAATTAAACCTTGTCCACACTTCCATTGAAGTTAAGCTAAATACTTCTCCAATTTCTCCACCTCTTCCTTACTTCCAATGTACAGGGGAACACGTTGATGTATCTGCAAAGAAATACAAAAGCAAAGATCAAAAACCAAAAGGTGAAACAATTTGCAAAACTGAATTTCACAGGATCACCAAACTCACCTCAGTTGGTTCAATATCAAGGATTCTGTTTTTTCCATCTGATCCTTTGCCACCGGCTTGTTCCACAATGAAGCTCATCGGTGCACATTCATACAAGAGCCTCAGCTTCCCATTTTTGCTCTTCTTGTCTCTAGGATACCCGTAAATTCCACCATATAACAAAGTCCTATGAAAATCCCCAACCAAACTACCAATGTATCGAGCAGAATAAGGTTTGCCACTCGGACCAGGATCCTTGAGATCATCAATGTACTTCTTCAATTTATCATCCCACAACTGGTAGTTACCTTCATTAAATGCGTAAATCTTTCCAGCCTTAGGTATTTGAATGTTCTCTTGAGTAAGCACAAATTCACCAAACATGGGATCCAATGAGAATGCGTATACTCCTTTTCCTAATGTGATCACAAAAATCACAGAACTTGAGTACATGCAATAGCCTGCTGCAAGAAGATTGTTTCCGGGTTGACACACATTCACAACACACCTCTGTTCCGCATTGTCAAGCTGCACATATCAGATTGAACAAAATTCTTATCTATGGTTTAAGCCCCATGAAATTTAATCAGTTTTATACGTTTAACCACTTCATCTAAAAGCTTTCCTTGTGTCGACTTGACAAAAGATGTGTATACAGACTGAACTTGTGGCACCAATCTATGCAAGATTAGCGCCATGTAGAATCTGTACAATCTCATCGACTAGATTCATTTTTGTTGAGTTGTTAATACCCAATAAACCTGGGGCAGTGATGACATAATATGTGCTCAATGTCCATATGATAAAGAGAATTGCAACTTACTGTCTTATCATCTTCGATGTCAGCTAGGCACTCATCATTAGGACTGTAAATTCCAAAAATAGAGCCAGTGGAGACAGCAGCATCAATGTTGGATGATCCATCAAGAGGGTCAAAAACGACAATGTAGTTGCCCGAGTAACTCTCCTCCACAGCCACCGGTACATCTTCTTCCTCCGATGCTATGATTCCAGTCCTCCCACTCGACCTCAAGCAATTAGAGAACACCTAATAAAACCAAATCATCTAACCTTCATCAAGTCATTGCTCTCATCTATAGGCCTAATAACGAATTCATCTAAAAGCTTTAACTGTCAAACTTATCCCTACCATGCTAGTTAGCAGTTACATTCATTTATTCTCAAAACTTCCATGTTTCTTTTCACACTATCACGTCTAAAAGTTTAAGCTATTTCTCAAATTTAATAGTCTAAAGAGAACGAGCGAAGACCTCATTGGAGACGACGTCAAGCTTCTTCTGATCTTCTCCCTGGACATTAACGGCACCCTGAACTCCGGTGAGGTTAGAAATGCTAGCCCTTTGAACCAGAGAAGCAATTTGCTTACACGCCGTGGCAATACTCGAAAGCACTATAGTGAGTTCAGCATCAATAGTACCCGATTGTTCTTGCTTCAACAACCAATTAGTCAATGTCTGAAGATCGTATCCACCCTTCTTCTTCG
>CAVNYN010270534.1:0-19496 GCA_963692815.1 Nyctanthes arbor-tristis | reverse complement strand
CACTACTTTCTAGAGTTACTTTTTTATCAGTTAATATCCCAGAAAAGGAAATAAAACTCTCAAAAACCCCCGCCGGGGGGGGGGGGGGAATACACAAAAATTTAATCCGACAAAGATCACATTGATGCTTTGAGATAAATGGCATACATTAATTTAAAATTTCCATCATACTTTTTCCGAATTGTTAGTGCTGAGCTCAATAGTCAAAGTATTAAAAGCTATTTCCAATAAACAGAGCAATGACAGAAAAAGAAAAAGATGCTTACACATCCGCAAATTTTGAGCTTCTTTCACCTCTGATTCTTAAAATTCGTTGCCATCCAGTAGGTGGCCGAGCTATATTTGGTTTGTCAATTGCCCAAAGCCTACTTCCATCTTGCACTATATCAGGCTGATCATTGCATGATATCTCAGGTTGCCACTCACGAGCTGCTTCACACAAGAAAGGTTGCTCGGTAATGTGTTCCCTTATTTCCTCGTACTTACTCTCAGTGGGAACAAGCCGCCATTTGAAACAGTTCGCACACTGAACAGCAAAGGCCCCTATGGATCGCAAAGCTTTCCCCTTTGAAAAACCACTGTGGCCTGAAACAGGTTCCTTTTCACCAGCACCAACGACAGCAGGATCATAAAGCACCAACTGCTTTTGAGCCATTTCAGGAGATTGATTTTTATCTACCTTATGATTGTTTCCTAACCCTCCCGTAGAGGCAACATCTCTTTCAATCTGAGAAGTAGTCTCCAGGTCACCTGGAAGATTTGAGTTATTAGAGATACTTGGTTCCCCTTCCATTTTATTTACTGAACAACTGCTTTCTCTCTTTTCTAGTTGATGTTAAGCTTTATAGTTCAAGCCTGCTTCATATTGATCGCTCAATGCCTTATTTATAGGAAACTAACAGCAACCACTGGTGCTCTCATCCCCAAAAAGCTTTAACATATGAACACCAGATGAAGGCCAAACCTACTGGTACATAATCTGCAAAAAAAACATGTCATTTGTGGAAAAAGCCTCAAGAACTGCCAATATATATATATATATATAGAGAGAGAGAGAGAGAGAGATCTTTCAATCTTATCCATATTCTGCAATTTTCCCATGGAACCATGCTGATCATAATTAAAATCATTTGAAAAGCCCATCAAAATGCAGTCTTAACTCTCATATGAGGCATTATTACAAATAATGCAAAAATGGAAATTAACAGTAAGATCTTCAAACCTTCTGGCAGAAAGGAATTGATCCTTATGCAGATATGGAAGAAACCATGTAAATGAAAGCAATAAATCCAAGGATTGCATGGAAGATACATATGTAATATAAAACTCTGGAAAGTAGACATGTCAAGTGTAAAAAAAGGAAAACAAAAAAAAAAAAAAAAGGAGGTACGAAAACAAGAGTATATAATAACAGTTGTGCTCTTCCGATCTCTCTAAGTAAAGCACAATATGTTGCATGATCAGAAGATGAGTATCAAAAAAGATAAGTGCCATACATTTAATTCAGCAGTCACCCAGTAGAAAATACGTTTACGGCTGCCACTTTGAATGTTTTCTAAATACACACATATTGTACGCATCATCTCAAAAGAAACCCAATGCCACATCTGTAGCCATGGAATAAAGCTAGTATATTGCTAGCCATGTAAGATGCTTAAAAGCTCAAGATCGGAAACAAGCTAATTTCTCAGATAATGAACATTTTAGCGCTTAGTAGCCTGAATATGCCAGTGACATTGATATGCTAAATCATAATAAGCATCTAAACAATGCAACACATGTCATCCGCCTCTTGGATTTTTGGATTTTGAAAAGATGCAAGGGAAAGACTGTCTGATCTGATTTAGATGATGTGCATCCCACTTTGAAGATCTGATTGACAAAAATGTTAAAAGTACAGGGGGGTGTAGATTCTCATTGTAGACAGAAATGTTATGAGGGTGCCAAAAAAAAGCACATCTCATGAATTGAATATGCTTCCTAGCTGCAATGCGTACATGCAGCATTCTCACACCAAAAAAGCAACTTGAAAGAGGAGATAATGCATATATTTCCCAAGACAAAACATGACCCGGTGACTCCAGATAAAAACAGAAGCACAATGCAATAGCAGGCTAGAAGTTTCTTGAAGATGTTTTGGAGATGCTATTATTCAAGCTTTGACAACATATTTCAAGATTACATCTCATGAGGCCTTCCAAGTTTTGAATACAAAATTCCTTCTCCAGAATATTCTTTGACTCTGGAGCTGACAAGATACTATATAGCATTTCTTTGACTCTGGAGCTGACAAGATGCTCTATAGCATACAAATCTAGACTTATAATTGATAACACCCATACATATGGCCAGAATACGCTGTAATAGCATGATCACTAGTTCACCATGGACATCCATGTGTGATGAAAAATAGAATCTTATAAACAACTAATGCAATGAAACCAAATTAGCTTTTTCCCCTCAAAATCAGAAAGACTTAAAATGTACTTCAATGACAGACTACTTGTGACACGGAAATAACACTTGAATTTGATATACCAACATGGAGTGCCACAACAAACTAAAACAAAATGGTCCGAACTTATGACAGCAAAATTAATAATAAGAAAATCCCAGATGATCTTTTCGAAAGATAAGAATAAGCTGGCTAAAAATCAATCCATCTGTTTTCTACTAGCTTCTTGACTGAACTGAACATCAAAATATATAATTTTACATTAAAAAAATTATGGATGTCATCTCATGACAGAATTGTATATGGATGATCTATACAAACTAAGAAAAGTAGAACTCCAACAGACGCTCTTCCGATCTCTCACTACTTAGAAGCATTAAACAGATATATGTCCAACCAAAAAAGAAATTTGATTTTTCGGACGCCCAATAAAGGGGATTACAAAGTAAATTATAAATTGCAATATAAATCCCATTTCCAAAAACAACCAAAAAAATGAGAGCTTTTTTAAAAAACCATATACAAAAAAGTGGAATTGAGGGGAAACAACATTGTGCGCAGATCAAGAAATGTACAGGTAAATGCATATATTAGTGAGCTAAAGAACTCAAATTTTCATATATCTGGAGCTCCCACTCTCCTCCATATAAGCATGTACAAGGTACAAGTACGAAAGCATACCTACATATATACATACATCCAGAATCAAAGAAAGAAAAGATTTACGGAAATGAGGATCGGAGTCTTCGGAGAGATCTATGGCGAAGACGATGTCGAACAATCCGCCGAATAATCCGATGATTCTGAAACAATAATGCAAGCAAGATTCCGAATGTTTGCGGAATGTATTGCCGAGGTCTTGTTCACCTCGGGACGGGGTGATTGGGAAATAATCCGAAGGGAAGGCAAGGGTTCTCTCTCTTTTCACCTCGGTAAGTGGGTAATTGGTCATCTAACTTCAAGCAAAGTTTCATTCGAGTCACTCACCTTTTTTCTCGGTTTATTTTGTATCAGATTGATCGTTTTCAAGTTTCAATGATTTGCGAGGCAAAATTTGTTATTGTTATTATTATTATTTTTTGTCATATGTTTTAATGCGTGTTTATGTAACACAATATAAATCACATTTTACTGATAACAACTTCAATGAGGTTGGAATAAAATCTTCAATAACTAAATTCAAATACCTCAAAGTTCGGTGATCCATTTGCATCAAAATAAATTATGTCTTCTTTCCTAAATAGCATGAAAGATTGTGTCATGTGAGAGTCAATTCTTGCCCAGAAGCGAAAAAACAGTGTTTTGGCAATCCTCACATATTATAATCTGAATTATAATCTGTCACGCGATATTATTTTATTAATTTCACATTTTTTAAAAAAATCAAAAAGTAAAAGTCAAGCCCCAATTTTTTTACTTTTTATAAAAAAACAACCAATAAAACTATGTCACATAGTAGATTATAATTCAACGAATAATCTAAAATTCCCATTTTAGGACTTTTTGAAGCAACACAATTTCAGGACTTGTTTAATGATCCGTTGACCTACCTCTAAATATATCAATTAAAAATATAAGTAATTATCTCCTTATTAGTGGGTTTTATTAGTGGGTTTCATGAAAGACTTGTATTTAGATTAACAAATGATGCTATAAATGTGTCTATATATATATATATATGCTTAATGCTCAGATGAATTTTTAGAAGTATTTTTAATTTCTCATATAAAATGCTTTCATATATAAAGAAGAGAAATTTTCTCATAAACTACTTTTACAAGAAATCTAACCGGAAATTACTCCGAACAAATATTAAAAATGATTTAATGTCATACATATGACACTATATAGTGTTATACGGTCATGTGGTGTATATCGAAACTAAAACAAACCTAGTTAGGATAATAATTAAAAAAAATTCAACACCTTATACTAGTAAATAACCTAGATAATAATTATATAGGCAGACGTGGTACATGCCCATATATATAGACCAATAATAATAATCGACATAAGAGACAAATGTCAATAGCGTAGCACTTGCTTCGTGATCCATGAGTTGAAAACCTTGTAATTGTCCCCCCGTGACTCGTGAGTCATTATATATAGATTATATTATTTGAAGAAGTTTTCCATTTTTTTTTTAAATTATTATTTTACAACTCTACCAGGCTATCAGAGAAGAAAGTAGGGCATTAATCAAAGTGAAATGTATAGCGCATGTCATCTTGGTCCTTAGTGTTTGTAAAACAATATACTCCAGTAACGGTATATTTTATTTTGGTCCAATAAGGGTGTAGTAAGAAGATGATAGAAGGGGTAGTTGATATTTTAATACCCATAACCAAAACAGTAATTTTTGGTTTTTTTAAATATTTAATTTAAATGATTTTTCTAAAAGAGGAGTAGCCATGGACCCTAGATCCGCCCCTGTTCATAGTCCAAGTGAAAAGCCTCAACTACTGCCTTCTTGTGGGAAAGTTGTGAGGTTGGATTGCAAAACTCTTCTCATTACTCATGAAGGTAGTTGAGAGAGACGCGGGAAAAAAAATATATGCAATTTCTTAGACTCAATCCAAATGAGAAATAAATTATTGACGTTCCCGCAGTTTGGTAGGAAAAAGAATAATATAAACAACAAAAACCAGACAAATATTCATAAGATCATGAGGGGAAACAAAGTTTGGCATAGAAGCAAATTAAATTAAATTACATAATAATAATAATAATAATTTAGAAGGGAAGGATTGGTAGAAAAAGTTTAAGGTTTCCCAAGAACCCTTCCAGCAATAATAGCAGCATCAATGACATCTTTGATAACATTGACAACATCATCAACCTTACATGTGTTGCCTTTGAAAGTGTGAGCTCCTGATTTCATGAACCTATCCACACAATTCAAGAATTCTTCATTGCACCCTTGGCTCAAATAACCTGCAGTGCCCCACATCAAAACTCTTTTACACTTTTAAATTATCATGGCCTTTAATTTTGTGCAAATTAAGAGATCCTTAAAGCTTGACTTCATTTCTAATTACTCTTGTAATTGCATTTGTTTCCATTAAATTTTGGGAACAAAATAACTTGGGCACCTCTCCTTTGCAATTGTATTTTGGAGTGTGGTTGTAGCAAGTTAGTACTCATTTACACATTGGAGGGGTAGGTGGAAAAAGATAAGATATTTTAGGAGTACTCTAATTTAGACAAATAAGAACTATCACTTACACATTGGAGGGGATGGGTGGGAAAAAAAAACCCTAATTTAAAGTATTCCAAGTCAATAAACAACCCACGTAGAGGCCCACATTTTAATAATAAATTGGGGCCCTTGAATCAACACTGGAATATTGATTAATGTATGATGAGGGCGAGTTCAATTGTTTGACGCCAATGGAGCACTCTCTTTTGCACATACGGGTCTCAATTTTCGGTTATAGGATAATTTAGGCATCTCTATACTTTAGAACAATATACTGGTACAAGTACTTCATATATCGATTTCTTTGACCAAAGGGGCATTGTCATTTAATGTGTGACTATAGGATTAAATTTAATACTAGATCTGCAGTTTAAAAGATGTGAATAAATCAAAACTTACTCCCTTTAACTTGTATGCATTGATCATGCTTCATACAACAAGCATCCAAGCGGTCACAAGGTTGTTCTCCAGGACATCCACTGTACAAGATTCCACAATATTTCCCATATCTCAAGAATGGAGGAACTCCACAGAACTTTGACTCACAAGTTCTACTGCACTCTTTACTCTGCAAAAAATGAAAATTTAAAAGTAAAACCAAAATCTTCATGAACGATTTTTCAACGAAACGACAGATGGGTTGTTGAGGATTCGAAGAACTAACCAGAGAGAGGTCTCCAGTTGCATGAACACCAATGTTAAGGGCATGGATGGGAGTAGGAGTAAAGACAGTGAGAATGGAGAAGAAGAAGAGGAAGTAGAAGAGTGGAGCTAACATCAATGGCTGATCATGTGGAGGAGCAGAAGCCATTATTTACTGAAGAATGGAAGCTTGGTTTTGCTTGAAAAGCTCAGAATTAAAGGAAACAGTACAAATAATTGATTCTTTGTGTGAAGGTGATTGACTGGGGGAAGAAGAGGTAACGGTTTGTCTTGTAATGTCTCGTGACATTTTTTTTGGAGTTTAGTGTTGCTTCACACTTTTTTTCACTTTAGGGGAATTAGTATTATTATCTTTTGGATTAAATTGGCAAGTGTGTTTTACTATTGAAAAAAAAAATTAAATAAACACTGTATGGGAATCATTAGTAGCTCTGTGACATTTTTGCCCGTACCATCAAGGTGCTTAATGAATTTATGTCAGGTAAGAATGTCACTTTTATGTTATATTTTTATGTCTTTATAGAACTACTCTATAAATGCACAAAGCATGAATTAAAGTGGCAACTGTATTTTATTAATGAAAAGAATTAAATAAACATTTTTCGGGAATCATTATTAGTAGGTTTATGACACTTCTGTCCATCTCATGTAGGGATGATAATTTAACACACCGATCCACGAACTCATGGGAACCCGACCCTAATAGGATTGACCCGCAGCACCTAATTGGATTATAGGATGGGTACGGGGCAACATTTTTTCCCCCGCTGTGGGTCTAGGGCGGGTCTGGGTCAGCTTAATTTGACCTGTGACTTGTCAAGAATTTTCTTTTTTTTTTTCTCCAAAAATGTGTGAGACCACTTGAATTCAACTAGACCATTTGGGACTTGGCAAAAATGTAGGAATTTAATTCTAAATATTTTATGAAAATTTAAAGAAACATCAAATAATTAAACAATAAACAAAAAGTCTAGGTATTTCTATTGTTTTTTTTTTTCAATTTCTATGTTGTAAGTTAAAACTATAGAGATTTCAACTCTTTATGGTATTCAATTAATCTTTTGTTTAATTATACGTACAATAGTTGATGGGTATTCAACTATAGTTTATGATATTCAATTTGAAGGATTTTATTTTGCCTACACGCATGCATGTTATTATACATGTATGTATATATGTCAAGTATCTAAGTTACAAGCACCCCACATTTGTAGCCTAGATATGTGCCATGTATTACATGCATGTGTTGGCAAAATAAAATTCTTGTATTCAATTTATCTTTTATTTTACACTCATCAATTGATAATGCATTATGCATAACATTGATTAAAAATAGGAAAAATTCATAAGTCTTTTCGTGAGTAAAAATTGTGCCCCAACCCTGGCCTATGACCCTACCCATGAATTTGTGGGTTTGGGCCAACCTCAAGACTTGTGGGGGCGGGTCCAGGGCATGGCCGACCCTTTCTGAACCCGCCTCATTGTCATTCCTAATATCATGTGAGTAAATGAATGTAAGCCAAGTGAATTAAAGTGCCGAGTGTGTTTTATAATCGAAAAGAATTATATAAACATCGTATATGAATCAGAATCATTAACATTTCTACTGCATCTCTAAAAAGTGCTAGAAAATCTTAGCAACGCATGATTCAAATGGGTTAATTTCACAAAAGGTCCCCAACTTTTGAGTTAAAAATCAGATAGGTCCCCAACCTTTTTTCACTCTTCTAGGTCTCCAACTTTTCGTAAATACACACAATAGACCCATATTGTCATTATTCCCTCAACTTTTCATAGAAAATGACGATTATACCATTTAGCCTTTTAATTTTAAAAATAAAATATTTAAAAATATTAAAAATAATAAAAAAAATTAAAAAAAAAAACACCCCACCCCCACCCACCCACCCACCCACCCACCCAAGAAGGCCGCCGGAAATGGCCGCTGGAGCCATTTCCGGTGGCCGAAAAGATGCCGAAAATTGCAGTAAACTGCTACCGTTTCTGATAGCAGATATGGGGAGTGGATCCCCCCAATTTTGCCGCCATTCCGACAGCCAAAACGGGGGATTCCGGCAACAAAAATGCTGCCATTTCTGGTAGAATGTCTGCTATTTTTGCTGCCATTCCAGCAATTCCCCCTTCCCAAAAAAAAATATTTACTTGTCATTATTTACATTGTGTGGGATTCATTAATAGCTTTAAGTGTCTCTAGAAAGTACTAGAACTTCCATGGAACAACATTTTTTTTTTTTTTTGGGTTGAAGGTTCCATAGTACATGTTATAATAGTGAAGTTTTACGTATTAGTAGGAGAACCCAAATTATATAGGCCCAACTTAACCCAGAGGTTAGAACTACGTGGCAACAACAATTACTAATTGACTATTATTATTACAATAACAATATTTTTATCAACAAATAAAATAATCTATTTTAATTAAAGAATAAAAATATTTTAATTAAGAATAATTTAATGTTAAAAAATATGGAGGACCTCTATAGAAAAAAGATCGAAAGTCCACTTAGCAACTATTTATTTATTTATTTGTAAATCTTACTAAATAATTTCATTTACATATAAGTGTCGACTATTATAGTTCACATCACATATAGATGTGGTGAAAGTGTCAACTACAACGGTTGTCATTTTATCCATTTATAAATGGTTGCTAAGCAGCCCCGGAGAAACCATTCAATATGTTTTCTTATCTTAAATTGCGAAGGAAGCAAGAAAAAGATTTGTGACTCACAGGGTTGAGGGCACACAAGTTGTTTGAGTGGTTTTCAAATGGGTGTTGTGCCATCTGATTATTTTCATTGATAATATTTAAAAAAAAAATCTTTTGAGCCTAAAACATTGATAATGTATTATAAACTAGAAAAAAATAGATGATAAGACATATATTAAAAGAAAAAAGTAAAATTTATGTATTATTATGAAAATCAAATCTACATATTTATAGGTACAAGTTTAGAGTTGTAAAGGTACAATAATCATTCATTGATTACAATAATTATTTATAAAAGTACAATAAATGGAGTAAGGAGAATAATACTTTTCAAGAAAAAAAATGAGTAAGGAAATAGTGTCCTCTACTAGCTAGACCAAATATAACGCCATGAAAGTAAAGAAGATCAAATTTGTAGCCATGGAGGAGATTCTAGGAGTGAGTGATATATATATATATATATATATATTAACAGCCTAAGAAGAGGGACTAACGGAGACGACGATGGTACTTTATATAAGGGCAAATTTCACATACTCATGCATGTGAAAAGTATATATTGTGCCAAAAATATTAGTCTCATTTAATATCGCGGAAATGACACAAGATGAACATATTACAATATGATGCGTATAACTAAATAATCATAATAATAGTTAGTCTATTTTGCAACCGGTTTATAAATTTGTCGCTTGAAATTATTTTATTTGTTAATTTTAGAAAGAAGCCAAAAAAAGCAATAGAGGAAATAGAGTTCTTTTGATAAAAACCTCTTTTGTTGATAAGGGGTTTGAAAAATACCTTGTTTTTAAAACTATTTGTAAAAATACCCTATTCAATTGCAAAAATACTCTAAACCAATTTTTATTAAATTAAATTATTATTATTGAATTCATTTTAATATATAATTTATGTTGCCACTTAGTAATAATAGAATAATAGTTCTTGCCCCGCTGCCACGGCTGCCATCTCATAGTAAAATTAACCAACCTATCAATACTTATAGTGGTCGCAAAACAGAACCACCACTGCCTCCTCTTGGAAACAAGTGCCGCTTTCGATGCTTTAATACACAATAACAATTCTTACCAACACATAGTAACAAATTGGAAAAAATCATGGCAAAGCACTGGAAAAATAAAAAGATATAGTAATAAAAAACATGGTAGCAAATGCGAAAAAAAACACTGGAAAAAACAATGGTAACAAGACCAAAAAAAAAAAGGAACTATCAAATGAAAAAAAAGAACTACCAAAAAGGAAGAAGGAAAAAATTTCGTTCTAATGACAAAACCAAAGAAGCAAACAACAAAACACAACTATCAAATGAAAAATGATGAGGAAATTGGTCAAATTCAAAGTTCAGAACTGATGAGGAATCAATTCGAGCTGAAACAATACAACGGTCAATCAATGCACACAGACGTGGATGACTTTGCTACCCCTCCCCCCAGAATCCACTCCCACCATCCTCAATTTTTATGATTAACCAACAAATGCCTCCTTGGATACCTCGGTTATCATAGGATTCAATGAAAAACCCAAAATTTTCATCTACAGTGCTGAAATTGGAAAATTCAGAATTGAAACTGAAATAATTGACATTGATATAGCGGAGTGTGAAGTTAGAGTGGAACCTATTTTATTTAATCACTATTTTGTAGCGCATGACTAATGAAAAGAGCTAGGCAACCGTCATCTCTTGGGCCAATTTCATCTGAAGGCGGCAATGAAATTATTCCTCAATCCACTGTGGAGTATGCAAAGACTTTTTCCCAAAGCCGATGAAGAAGGCACAACAACTTCAACTTATCCATGGGTGTAATTTCTAGGAAGATGAGCATTATAATTGCATTCCTCTCTACATTTTGACAGATATTACCCATGAACTTCACCTAACAATGATTTAAAAGCCATACCTGCCAAGGAAATTTTTGGGCCGGAAACTGGTTTTGGAACATCTTTGCAAACACGATAAACGCCATCTGCTGCGATTCCATTCATTTTTAGCTGGGAAAGCATTTAATTGCATGAAAATTGGTTCAGATGATGAAGAACAATATGAGGAAGAAGACGACTGAATGTGAAATTGAAGGAACGTTTTTTCTCGGACCTTTGTTTCTTTGTTGTTTCTGGCCCAGATTGGATGTGATTGCCAGCCAAGTTGGGCTTCGTTTTCCTTGTTTTCATTGTTTCCTTTCTCTCTTTGTTTGGGCCCTTGGTTTAACTTTTAGGGCTTGGTGTCTGACCCAATTGTTTGTTGGGTGTTGTTGTGTAATTTATCTGTTAATTAAATAAAAGTGCCACGCAGTGGTTTAAAAAAAATGAAAAATGATAACATCACCACCAAAACAACAATATCATTTGAAAAATGGCAGCAAACAAACCGAAAAAAGTCAAAAGGAAAACAGCGACCGCTGACCGCTACAAACAATAGACAGCTGCAGCAGCATTGGGTTTCGCAGTGATGCAGTGCCCCTTAATTCCGATTCACGGTCAACGGCTCCCTCTTCAATTCACTGAAGAGGGTTTATGGTGGTGACTGGTTATGGTAGTAGAGGGTTTAGAATGTGGATTGGTAGATGGTTATAGGTTGTGGCAAGTTATGGAGGTGGAGAGTTATGGTAATAGCCGCATGTTATGGTCGTGGAGGGTTCATACCGTGGAGGGTTAGGGTAGCGGAGGGTTATGACTGCGACCCAGGGGGCTATGGTGGCAGCTAGGGATTTATATGTGTGTGTAATTTGGGGTGATAAATAAACAAATCAATATTAAAATTAAAATAATAAAAACAACAATTTAATTATAATAAAAAAATCATTAAAAAAATAAAATAACGGGGTGGGGGCCATATTTATAATTCAATTGGGTATAATTATAAATACTTTCAATAACAAGTGTAAAATTAAGTGGGGTACTAAAAAAAAAAGGTCAAATATCTAATTTCCTCGAGGAAATATGATGCTAATTTTTCTATGGAGCCCCATATGGTTCTTATATCGGGATCGAGAATCAATAAAAAACAGCCATGTGATATGACTATTTTCTATTAGTTTTTTATTTGACTCCATATAAATCACCAATATGATGCTGCCTCTTAGTCAAATATTTCTGTAGGTCTAAGTAGTGCTATTTTTGTCAAATCCACAGTTTCCGAAGTCCTAAAAATGCCTTCCCAAGTGGACGCCCGTAATTTTGGGCCGAGCCCTTTTAATATTTCTACAAATTTTATAATAATATTTTTAACTTGGAAAAACATTACTTAAATTTTTTCTTTTTTCAAGTATACATATTGATCTTAAATTTTTTCTTTTTTCAAGTATACATATTGATTTCATTTCATATATCAAATCCTCTTGAACATGAGAGGAGATTAAAAAAGGAAATACATGAAGTTCAAGAATAATCACAACATGACAAAATTCCAAAAGAAGCTAATTCATAGGTCACCTTATTCCTATCTCTATAAATATGACTACAAGTGTCATAGTTAACTTAAATTGAAAAATTCAAAATACCATAAAAAATAAATGCATTAAAAAAGGACTCCATCGAGTTGAGGCCCTGTATAACACACAAAGCATCACTCTCGGTCAATGTACCTCCGAGTTAAAAAAAAACCACGTCATTGTCCATCTTATGCTCGAACCACACCTTCAAGTCCAATTATGCCTTCATCAACCCTTAAGGCCACTATAGTATTTAGCCGCAAGCCAAAAACTTGAGGAACATTTCACCAGTGATTTTGCTCAAGATTACCCATTTACCCTGTAGCCAAGTATCCCTCGTCTACAATTGGGAACTAGTGTGAAAATACAAATGAAGGAAATTTTTTAGCATTGTTCCAACCAAAACCATTTTCTTCTGTTTTTCCCCATGAACCATTTCATTTCTATTTTTCCTTATATCGACCAAGAGTCGGCGAAAATAAGGGTCATTTTACCCTCATCCACTCTACTAACCAAAACTTGAGCAATTCCACATCATCTGTATCCGGCATGAGAAACACACCACATTTAACATCACCCAGAGGACCTGTTCACAAGTTTTTTTTTTTTTTTTTAAATGAATGTGAGACACTGATTTGAGTGATCAATAAATTTTACCATTTAAAAAAAGAAGAAGAAGAATACAGATAACTTCATTTAGTGCAAGCAGTATCTTCTAAGTGAAAATTGGTAATTGAAAAGTCTCCAGTGGACTTTATGGCCAAGTCATTTGAGTTTCAAAGATATTTGTATGTATCCATCTAATAATCTTAAGAAGACATCTTTATCTAAGATGGATAAGTAACATATTTAATTAGTTATTCTGAATTAGTTGCTTGTAAGTCTTCAGATCCACTCATTGCATATAAATAATGATTCAAAATAGCCAATTAAATCATGTCAATTGTTCATTTAAGTTAAACGTATCTGCCTAGAAGATATCTTTATCTAATATGAATAAGTGACATATGTAATTAGTTATTATGAATTGGCTGCTTGTAAGATTTCAAATCCATTCATTGCATATAGATAATCGATTCAGAATAACCAATTAAATCATGTCAGTTGTTTAACCGTGTCTGCCTAAAAGACATTTTTATCTAATATAGATAAGTGACATATCTAATTAGTTATTATGAATTGGCTGCTTGTAAGTCTTCAAATCCACTCATTGTATATAAATAATCGATTCAAAAATAGTCAATTAAATCATGTTAGTTGTTCATTTAAGTTAAACGTATCTGCCTAAAAGACATCTTTATCCAATATGGATAAGTGACATATTTAATTAGTTATTATGAATTGGTTGCTTGTAAGACTTCAAATCCACTCGTTGCATATAGATAATCGATTCAGAATAGCCAATTAAATCATGTCAGTTGTTCATTTAAGTTAAACGTGTCTGCCTATAAGACATCTTTATCTAATATAGATAAGTGACATATTTAATTAGTTATTATGAATTGGCTGCTTGTAAGTCTTCAAATCCACTCATTGTATATAAATAATCGATTCAAAATAATCAATTAAATCATGTTAGTTGTTCATTTAAGTTAAACGTATTTACTTAAAAGACGTCTTTATCTAATATGGATAAGTGACATATTTAATTAGTTATTATGAATTAGTTGCTTGTAAGACTTCAAATTCACTCATTGCATATAGGTGATCGATTCAAAATAGCCCATTAAGTCACGTCAGTTGATATAATCACATTGACTAAAAAAATTTGAAAATTCAATTTTACGTCTTGCAGGCCTTTGTAATCTTCAATGACTACATTATGACTTCTTGAACTCTACAAATTTTATTTTTTTATGCCCCTCCAAATTCCCATTGCAACGCTAATGCCATTTACTATAAGCCATTATTAGTTTTTCAGTATAACCATAGGCTTCGGTACCAGGATTACGCATTCAAAATTAATGATTAGATTAATTAAAATAATGTTTCCAAAGATGATTGTGATCTTTTAACCATGTGGCGCTGAGTGAATTAGCTTGAATTTGGGCCCTGATTAACTCTTACTTTGACTAACTACTACATTTATCCCTCCTTTCACATGCTCGCTTGACTTTAGCAGTATTTCAAATTTCAATCTTCCTCGTACTTCTCGTAACATTTTTCATGAAGCATATAAGACATTCACACGATAACTTTTAACTCGTCAATACGTCTCTAATTAATATTATATCCGTCTTAAAAAGATGGTTCATGTTAACTTTACACACATATTAAGAAAAATTCATTTAATAGTATTAGAAAAATAAAATTTAACATCATTTACCTATTATGTCATTTCATTTATTAATTATTTCACTTTAATAATTTTATTTTTTAAATAACTATGTACACTAAATGAGGGTATATAAGAGAATTAATATTTCAACTACTTTTTAAAAAGGAAACTTGACAATATTTTAAAACGGATGAAAGAGAAAAGATAGACTATCTTTTTGAGATGGATATAATAGATGATTATTTAGTGCTTCTAAAGAGATAATCACTCGGGAGAGTGAACCTCCACATGAGAAGAGGTGATTAGAGGGTTGAGGGGTTGAGAACCTCCACATGGGAGGAGGTGACCTCTCCGTGGAGGTTCACCCTCCCTACAATTTCACGATAATTATGGGCTGCAATTGAGGTTTTTTCACATGTTCACACAAAAAGCTAAATATATGTATGCTCCTTTCTTCTCTTCCTTTTGTCCAAGAATCTTCCTCATTCTCCCTCCCTTTAATCTTAGTTCTTTCCTCTCCAATTTCAATTTAGAAAGCGATAATCAATATGCGAGTCTAATTCCGACTTGGATACACATTTTTTTTTTTTGGTTATTTTTTTGGTGAGTTTCTTTTACAAGTCAAATTAGAACCACTATTTATTTAAAATTTGACAATATCAAGAATGGCAGCTTTTGCCTTCTAGTAACCCACAAAATTAGAATTACCAAAACAAAATTATTGAAGTATTTTGACTAGATAATGATAGTATAATGTTCCCAAAGTAAATAAATAAATAAATAAATAAATCCAAAAGGCTATTTTAGTAAATCACCTTTACTCTCTCCTCACGCCACTTCACACGTTCTCTATATATTGTATACAAACGCTCTCTCTCCTCTCTCTAAAACTAAAAAGAGCTAAACTTCAGAGAGCCGCAGAAACAATGGCGGCAGCCATCAAGAAAAGCAACGTGATAACCCAAATCGTCCGGCTGAGACAGGTGGTCCGGCGGTGGAAGAACAAGAGTCTCAAACGGTGGACTACTCGCTACTACTCTTCATCAGATTCCGATGAACTGGCTGCCGGCTCGAATCGGACTCCATCCGGCTCAATGGCCGTCTACGTGGGCCCAGAGCGCCGTCGGTTCGTGATCCCCACCCGGTTCCTGAACTTTCCGGTCTTCGTCGCTCTCCTCCGTGAGGCGGCGGAGGAATTCGGGTTCCCGGCGACTGGTGGGTTGGTCCTGCCATGCGATCCCGGCTTTTTCACCGATCTCTTGAATTTTCTTGAAAATGATGAGGAAAGATTTGGTGGGCTTGGTTTGGATGAGTTCTTGAAGCTATTTTGTGAAGTCGGCATTGACTCTTTTGACCATTATTCTTGTAAAAATTCTTCATCTTCTTCCTACAATGGCTTTACTCCACTGATGATGCAGAAGACTAGAGTAGGATAGGGGGGCTAATTTTCTAATTTTTAGGGGTTTGATAAAGAGATTGGACTTAACAATGTGGTCCATCCATTTCCTGTCTAGCTAATTGTGAACCATCCTTGAGGCCACCAGGGTTTTAGAGTTGGGTTTCTGGTTACTCAATGAGATGCGTGATTTTTCAGTTATTTTTAGGGTTCTGAGTTTGGGTTTTTACTTGGGGTTGATTTTTAGATTGAGATAACAATGATGATGATGATATTGATAATAGTTTTGAGATTAACGGAAATTCTATGTGAGATTCCGATGATGTTTCGAATTTTGAATATTATTATTATGTTGGTATTTTACATGTAATTGAATTATCAAATTTTTTTTTTTTAAAGTATTACTCTTGTCATGTTAACTACACTATGGACGGTCCGGCTATGAAAATATCACCTCACCTTTTACGGAGCTCAAATCGCCACATGACTGCACAAATGTTTTGTAGTCACGTGGTAGTTTGAGCTCCGTAAGAGGTAAGGTGATATTTTCCTAGAAAATCACACACTCCGGATGGGTTACATTGCAAAACAATGTGCATTGGATCCAATGTGACAAAATTTCACAAAAGATATTGATATTATGATAGATTATTTACAATACAACAATTTTCATGGCGTTCTGTATTATTTACATGATTATTATATTGCCATTGTCAAGAAACTTTCCTTTAAAATTGTTGTATTTTTAGTAGTATTTTAAAAAACTTACATGATTGTATTGCCATTGTCAATATATTTTCCTTTAAAATGGTTGTATTTTTAGTAGTATTTTAAAAAAACTTACGTGATTGTATTGCCGTTGTCAAGAAATTTTGCTTTAAAATTGTTGCATTTTTAATAGTGTTTTAAAAAACTTACCGTAAGAGTTATGTTCGAAACTTAGACTCCACGTAGTATATAGTGTCCCTATTTAAATTTGGGCCGGTCATAGACGTCATTCATCCCCATTCACTCTCCATTTTTTTTATTTCACCATTTAATCTCCAATTAGTATAAACAACTACTAAAATTTTTGTTAAAATTCAAACAATAAACAACCAAAAACTAAAAATGAATATCTAAGATCTTCTAATTACCAATTGATATATATATATAAGATATCGTAAACTAAAATTAAATTAATAAAAAACTAAACAAGGCGGAGACTGGTCGGGGATGACGATCCCTATCCCCACTTTGGAGATGAATTTTCATCCCCATCCTCGCCCCATTCCCAATTAATTCAGGGAATCTCCTCTTTGTTCAGGATGGTTACGCATCAGGTTCATGTATGTCGTGCCATGTTGTTATCCCTAACTGCACACTCTGCCACATCTTATACTTTATCATATATTTATTGCGCTTTTGCCACTTACTAGTTATTTTTAAAGAAAGTATGAAAGAAATTATACATTTAAACTTTTACTTCGGCACAATAAAAAATTTTCTTAATAATTTTATTTTTGGGTTGGGAGAATATATTTATCTTATATATTTATTTATCTCATATGAAATTTATCGCCTAACCCTTTTATTTATGTTTGAACAAGAAGAGAGAGACTCCACCAATAATAGAGATCAAGAGATTATTGATCTCATCCATATTGTATGTTTAATCTGAATACAACTCTTTTCAAAATAGTGTTGTGTATAATTGGATTTTTTTATTGATGACGTATCATAATGTAGAATACTGAGAGGTAACATGATTTTCTTTCTACAACATTATTTTATGTAGCGAGGTGCTCTCTAGTTAACTCATTACTTCTTTCATTTGTCTCCTTTTTCTCAAAGTTAAAAAGATGGACCAATTCAACGATTCATGTTCCTCTTGATCTATAAAATTAGAATGTGATGGGCCGGAGCAAGCCGGCTTCCCTTCACTAATAATAAATCAGTTTTAATCCGCTTATTATAATTATTGTGAAAAAAAGGTACTTATGCAATTAAATTTTTTGGTTAATTTCACATATGATTTCAAAATTTTTTCCATCAGTTGGGTTTCTATAGTTTTGTTTTTTCAATATCTTGGGTCTTTAACCTTTCATAAACATTCTCTCTCATAAAGTCCTTTATGATATTTGTACAATTACTCTTTTAAATAATAAAAACAAAAAAGTAAAAAAATAAATTAAATTAAATGAAAAAGGAAAATAAGTTTTTCCCAACCTACCTACCTAGGTACCAGTGTTGCCCCTACCTTAAGTTGACTGAAAATGGCAAATACCAATATTTTTTTTCTTTTTTGAAAACCCTTTTTCTTGCCAATTCTGACTGAGACAGTGGGAGCACGCAACGAAATGGGGTCTTATCCTTTTACTATTGGAAATAACTGTTAGAGCATCTCTAATGCTCTATTTTATGGACCTAGTTCATTAGATGAGAGAGAGTGAAAGAAGATGATTATTTTAAATAAATATACTGAAATGTAGTGTCTTTACCATTATCACTAGGAGTTTTGATCTAGATACACCGTGTGTCACCGTTATGAGAACAACCAGTGTATGTAGTTGCATTCTCCTCATTAGTTTATATGGCTCCACGTATGAGTTTATGAAATTAATAGAGAGGATTGTGCCACATATAAAAGATGTTTTTATAAGAGTATCTACAATGTATGGTGGTACTCATGCATGGAATAATATGATAATTAATAAAAAAATATTTATTTGACACATTAAATACTTGACACGGTCATGAAAAATGTCATGTCATAACATTTTCCATGACAATGTCAAGTATTCATTTATTCAATCAATAAATTTATTTTTTTTCAAAATACCCAATAATATTTACCAAATATACAATGTAAATATTATCGTATTGGTGAGTTTATTAAATATAATATCAATATTCATTATCACATATACACTGTTAATATTGTTGTATTAGAGATATTCTAATGAGGCTGTCGGTTCACTATCACTAGAATAAGCCTCTTGTTCCTTACTGCCATTAATTAATTTCCCATATATTTAACTATAAAATCTCCTCGAATTTTATTTTATTTATGTTATCTTAAACCCGGAACTTTATGACAGATAATTTCAAAGATTGGATATCAGGCTTGTTTGAGCAGCTGGACTATACTGAATGGAATTAGCTGCCATGCTGTATTGGGGCTTGTGGAATAACCGTAACGAAGTTGCCTGGAACTCGAAGGCTTCTATGGTGCGTCATGTGGTGTTGTTTGCTTCTCTAATGCTCGAGCAGTGGACTGACGCTCATCAATCGACCTCGTCAAGACGCTCAACTGTGGATAGCAGTTTTGCTAACAATACCCAGT
>CAVNYN010270533.1:0-25612 GCA_963692815.1 Nyctanthes arbor-tristis | reverse complement strand
TATCTTAAACCCGGAACTTTATGACAGATAATTTCAAAGATTGGATATCAGGCTTGTTTGAGCAGCTGGACTATACTGAATGGAATTAGCTGCCATGCTGTATTGGGGCTTGTGGAATAACCGTAACGAAGTTGCCTGGAACTCGAAGGCTTCTATGGTGCGTCATGTGGTGTTGTTTGCTTCTCTAATGCTCGAGCAGTGGACTGACGCTCATCAATCGACCTCGTCAAGACGCTCAACTGTGGATAGCAGTTTTGCTAACAATACCCAGTGGAGAAAGCCTGACAATGGATGCCTAAAGATTAATGTTGATGCAGCGATTTTCATGGAAAGTAACAAGGTTGGGCTTGAAATAGTGCTGAGGGACGAGCTTGCTTATTTCATACAAGGGAAAACACCACTGTTGGTGGGAATGTATCAGCCATGCATAGCGGAAGCTTGATGTGTTCGCGAAGCACTCATTTGGGCTGGAGGACTTCAATATGATAATCTCATTATCGAGATGGATGCTTTGTTAGTATGGGATGCTCTTGAGTCATCACTTCTAGATTTTTCATATTTTGGTCTTGTCGTGGAGGATTGCAGAAGCTTGGCTAGTGAATCAGGGAATATTTCCTTTTCATATGTTCGAAGGTCTACGAACTAGTTGGTCATCGTCTTGCTAGAGCATTTATTTCTTTATCAAGCCCCACTGGGTGGATAGGGGTTCCTCCCTATCTTATTTATGATGTACTTTTATCTGATGCTATAAATGAATAAATTTCATTTCCTTAAAAAGAAAAAATGATATCTTTTACAGGAATTTTATTTTGGCTCAACGCAAGTATAAGAGTATGCATGCGTGTATGTGTGATGCACATCTAAACTAAAAACACTCCATTCTTTTCGTTTGGATATATGCCATGTATGTACGTTAGCATAATAACATGTCTACGTGTAGACAAAATAAAATTTCTGATATCTTCTGTAGTTCTGTTTGATTTTTTGCATTAATTGTGATCCCTCTATACAAAATGCATCTCTTTTTGCCTATATATTGTAAATAAAATCAAGCATGTCATTAGAGTGATTAATTGAAGGCAATGAATCATATCAAGTCAACTATTTATTTATAAATGGAATACACGAGTTTTGCAAGCGGTTTATCAAGTCAACTATTTATTTAGATGTCAACAAATTTTACAAATATATATACACTTGGTTAGATTTTGTTAGTTCACACGTAACATTACATTTTGATCAATGGTTACTCTATTATAGTACTCTTAAGCTAATAAATAACCCACACATAAAAACTTGAGCCAATTTCTGAGACTCTTTAGGTACTCTTGAGTTACCAATATTTTCTGGGATGGAAGGGATCGGGGCAGCGTGTGAAAGTAATTGTTTGTTACTTTACGGAATCGAGAGAGAAGACAGATACGGCAACCATGCACAAATGCCAAGATCTTGACTACTATATATGTTTGTGAAATTAACCCAATTTTAAGATATTAAATTTAGGCTTTTCAAGACTCTTTAAAAATCTTGGTGTATTTAATTGATATTTTTTAAAACTTTTTAAAAATATTTTAAAATCACAGGGTATTCAATTGAGACCCTTTAAGAGTCTCAATAAGTCTTGAGGTATTCATAACTAGGACTTTGTAAGGTTTCTTAAATTTTGAGCCTTTAGGAGATGGTGTGTAAAATATAAAGAAAAAATATCTCTAAAAGTCTCACCTAGACACCCATGAGATTTCTGAAGACTATTTGAGTTATTTTTCTAAAAATGAATCTCTCTCCATTTCTCTTCCATTTTTCTCTATCGACATTCTCCCATACCTACTTACGAAATTTTTATATGACGCGCAACCATCACATTCCCTGACACATCTCATGACAGGCACATGTGGACTTTTGTCTTACTTTTTTCTAATTTACTTTTTATTCTTATTTATTAAATATTTTTTTTTTCAAATTATTATATTTTCTGTTAAATGGGGAGTCACTTATACATCGCCCCGCTACCCCCGCGATGTGAATTTTTTTGGTACCATTTATGCAGGTCCCGTCAGGTTGCAGACAATTTTTTTCTTTTACTTTGCCATTTCTATATTGAAAATAGTTTTATTTATATGCAATTGATCATTTAAAAAGTTGCTAAACATAATATCATATACTTATAATTTTAAAAATAAAATGTCTAAAGTCTCAAAAAGTCTTGCAAAGTTTTAAAATCAAAGTCAACATAAGTCCAGATAAGTCTCTTACTTTAAGGTCCATCAAATCTACAAAAGTATAAGAAATCCTAAAAAATCCACAAAACTCATCCACTAAAAAAAGTCTTTAAAAGTCTACAAAAGTCTATATTGAATACAACCCCTTTAGCATGTGTATGTGCGGTCTTTCTATAATGTCCTTAGGACTCCATTTATGGTGTCCAAAGGACTGTGTGGCAACACATAATTAGGTGTGTTGCGGGGCTCATCACCCAATATACCAAATATTGTATTGACACACAGTCCTTTGGACACCCAATTAAGTTATACTTCTTTTGATTTAGATATATATATATATATATATAGATTGCCTGGCCTTTTCTTCTCTGTCTTTAATAATTTATTTGCTACTTAATCTCCCAATAGCCAACGGCTCTCTCCTTATTTCTTTTCTTTTCTATTTTTTTCAGTATCTTCTTTTTTCTTTTCTTTTCTATTTTTTCCATCATCTCCTTTTTTGATAGTATTTTGATTATCTTCTACCTCATAATTTTTTTTAATTTTTTTCCTGAATTGTTGTAAATTGTAATTGTTTATGTTATATGTCTTTTTGTTCTTTCTTATTTATTTTTTCTTTTGGGTAATTTGTTTTTTATATATATGTATCCTTATCTGTTTTCTTTTTTAAGGGGAATATCCTAATCTATTTTTAGGAAAAACTTTTTTTTGATAATACATGATATTGAAGCACATAATTTTCAAATACTTTATTAAAATAGTAATTGGATAAGTTATTAGGAATATGACGGAACGAAAGACCAAGGAAAGAAACAAGAACACACCAAAATGAGGGTGCTGCACATTCCGTTTTGTTTCCCATCCCAGTCTTTCGCAACACTTCAGGTTTACTTCTTTTGTTAGGTCTCGACTTTTTGGCTATGATCTTCCCAGTAGTTTATATAGGAGCTATAGCCGTTTCAATACTTAAAGTTTCCTAAATAAGAAATTAAAGTTATTAGTCATGGCAACTATTTTAAATTAGTTTAAAATTAGGTTGGTTTAAAGTTTTGTTATGTGACATTATTTTCTTGATTCATTATTTTTGAAAAGCGACTTTTAATTTGTTTTTTTAATCAGTAATTGAAAATATATTGATGTATTATTGAAGCACATAATTTTCAATTACTTTATTAAAATAAATAAATAAAACAATACTTAAAGTTTCTGAAATAAGAAATTAAAGTTATTAGTCATGGCAACTATTTTAAATTAGTTTAAAATTAGGTTGGTTTAAAGTTTTGTTATGTGACATTATTTTCTTGATTCATTATTTTTGAAAAGCGACTTTTAATTTGTTTTTTTAATCAGTAATTGAAAATATATTGATGTATTATTGAAGCACATAATTTTCAATTACTTTATTAAAATAAATAAATAAAACAATACTTAAAGTTTCTGAAATAAGAAATTAAAGTTATTAGTCATGGCAACTATTTTAAATTAGTTTAAAATTAGGTTGGTTTAAAGTTTTGTTATGTGACATTATTTTCTTGATTCATTATTTTTGAAAAGCGACTTTTAATTTGTTTTTTTAATCAGTAATTGAAAATATATTGATGTATTATTGAAGCACATAATTTTCAATTACTTTATTAAAATAAATAAATAAAACAATACTTAAAGTTTCTGAAATAAGAAATTAAAGTTATTAGTCATGGCAACTATTTTAAATTAGTTTAAAATTAGGTTGGTTTAAAGTTTTGTTATGTGACATTATTTTCTTGATTCATTATTTTTGAAAAAGCGACTTTTAATTTGTTTTTTTAAACAGTAAATGAAAATTTATTGATCAAAATTTTGAGAGCAATTACTCTGGGCATAATAAGGCATTCATGACAGAGTACAAAATAACAGAATCAAGAAGAACTAATGACCTAATGCTAAAGTCGTCTCAAATTGAAATAAAATATTAGGATACAAAGTGAACATAACCTTCTATACGTGTATTTTAATTCTATGGATGATGTCTCTAGCTTCAGGTTGGATACCTTCAAATAGTTACTTATTCTGTGCTGGCCAAATGTGGTAGATGGTACAAACAAGTGCAACTCTCTTAGCTTTGCCATGACATGATGTTCCTCGTGCTTCTTTTTTCATCCACTTCAATGCACTACTAATGGTAGGCATAGATATTCGAATGCCTAGCCACACTTTAATCTATCTCCAAATGTTGAATGTGAAGGTGCACTGAAAGACAATATACTCAACTGTTTCAAATTGTGCTTAACAGAAATTGCAATCCTTGCAAATATCCATGTACACAATGCCGCCCTTAGTGAGTAGCTTGGATTTAGCACATAATTTTAATTTGTTTAAATTGTAGTCACATGGCAAAAATTTAAAGCCAACATAATTTTGAATTAATTTAAATGGTTGCCAAATACATTCATATTATTTATGTGATAAGTTAGTAATATATAGCTTTTTCCAGTGGCGGAGCAGGCGCTATTGGAGGAGTGAGATGTATAATATTCACGGCTAAACCTTTTGACTATATAAAAATGACAATTACATTAAAATGAACTTAGAAAAAGCATCAACATGCTTCGGAAGGAAAAAGAATGAAAACTATCATTTTCCTTAAGATTTTTCATTTTTTTAAATTCGTGCATACCCAAAGTTAAAATGCTAGCTCCACCACTGATTGTGCTAACATGTCAATTTGTCTTCTTGCTTCATCTTGTTCACTTTTAATTTCTCTTTACATATTGAAGTTGTGAGTGGGGAAGGTGAATGGTTCTTGCTTGGGGGAAGAAGAGAATCTCTTGTGTAATTTCGAAAATTGCACAAGAAGGTCCTCTTCCTTTGACATTATACGTGTCATTTAAGTCATTATGTTTTCAATTCAAGCGGAGAGCTGCCTTTTAGTTTCGAAAAATTCATTACAATCCTCATGTTTTAAAATTTATTTGTTTTGAAAAATCCCCTTTTAAAATTTAAATAGGAGCTCTTCCGATCTCTCAGCACCTAAAAATTCTTAATTCCCATATAATCAACTCGAACAACTTGACAACTGCTATAAAACTTAAAATTCACCTATTCAAATAATAATATCTTTAACCATGTACGAGTTACTCAATAGTTAAATTATACAAAATACTTTAAATGACAAATTTTGGGTATAATTGCAATTTTGAGATTTTATACAAATTGCAAGTAAAGAGTTGGGAGTTTCCCTTGTAATTCCCTCAAAAGCTGTAATTCCCTAGAAATAAAGGGCATTTAGGATAATTTAAGACAATTATATGGCACAAATGTTATTTGGCAATTATAAATTAGCTTTTGGGGATGTTTGCTTTTGAATATTCTTGTCAGTTACCCTTTTTATTATTAATAAAAGGGTAAGGTCATTCAAACCCCTAGCCCCCAATTGAGTTGAGGTGCAGGAATAAAAATCACACTAAAACACATATTATGTTTTCCTTAAAAACAAAAAATTAATTAAGAGATCGTAATATCTTTTTACCAGACATGATCTGTCAATGTATTTTGTCTGTCTATGATCTCAAATTGAAATTTTTACGGAAAAAAATCATATCAACTTGTTTTATGCTCCCATTAACCCTAACGGGGTCAATAATCTTGTCTGGCAATTTTGATTAAAGAACTTAAATTTTGATGTTGAATGTTATTTCTTGTTCGCCTCTTCCGATCTCTTTAATTCGATGATGAAATAGCAATTTTGAGTTCATGGAGTGACTTTTGTAACAACTAAATAAGGTTTAGTGATCTAGTAGCTAGCAAGTAAAGTTAAGTGACTTAATTATTGTTAAACTAAAGTTTAGTTTCTGATTGCAAGAAATAAAAATTTAGTAATCTATTTGTAGGTGGAGTGAAAGTTTGGTGACCTCTAGTAAAATTAACCCATTGAATTCATTTTTTTTTATTTTATATTTTTTGGAGATAAAAAAGCCATTAATTTCACTTTTATTATATGTGAATCTATTCGATCCCTTAAGTCTTAACCTATTCTCGTAAACGCGGTCGTTGGTGAAAACTAATATTAAATTCCTGAATAATGCTATGTAGCACCAGTGGTGTTTTGCACCAGTCTAAGTGGCATCCAATGTGTCATTAAATGATAAGTGAAATTAAATGAATAAATAAATAATCTACTTAATTCAACTTATCATTTAGTGCCACCTTGATATAGTACTAAGCACCAGTAGTGCTAAATAGTATTACTCTAAATTCCTTGAGCTATTATGGTACTTAATTTATAGGCTTTTATATAAGACTTCAAATTCTTTCTTAAAAGGTGAGTAACCAAAGTTTATATATGTTGTTAGTTGTTACCAGGAGAGAAATTTTATTTTGTTACCAGTATATTGGAAGCGAAATTTATAGTTAACAATATATCTCCGGTTTTCTTGTAAAGAATGATCAATGGACATTCGACGAGCTTTGTTGTCGCTAATCTCCCGCCATACGCTACATGACAATTTCTTTAAAGCTAATCTACTTAGACATACAAATATTGAACAAAAGTAATAACAAAAAAGAGTTTAAATTACTTTATTACCCTACAAAATTCAAGGGGATTCAAAATGAAATAAGAGTTTAAATTACCTTATTACCAATGAAATGACTTTGAATCCCCTTGAATTTTGTAGGGGTAATAAGGTAATTTAAACCATTTTTGTCATAAATCGTGTAGTTCATTTATTTATCAAGCAAAACAAAGAAAGAACGGAATGCCGGAACTAAAATCTAATTGCTTTTGTTAATTATAAGTTTATAATCTTGTTACCCGGCCGTTTGTATATAATGACCTCATTAATATATATTCTTCTTCTGTTTCGTTGTCCATTGCGTATAATTTTTATTGTTTAACCGCATTTGCTCATTTCTTTCTGGCTTTGAAATTCCCTATGGACTTTTGGAAGGATTTTCTGCTAAGAGGCAAAAACCCGAATATGAGCACTAAAAAAATTAAGAAAAATGTTGATATTAAAATGACATCCAAACTTCATCAGTTTCCCCGTCGCATGCTTTCTCCATAGATTTGGTCTTCTATATATTCAAACACCAAAAGTCTCCTCTATTTCTTCCTTAGGAGTCTGTTTACAGTTCCTACAATCATATTTTTGTTACATCAAACTTCGTTGGTTCCCTCCTACTTTTCCTTGAACGTCCCCACTCATATGCATAGGCCGACCTCAGCATTTTTGTTTGTTTTGCCACCGAGGTTTCCATTTTTGGAAGGATCAATGTGATTTCTTGTTTTCTCCATTTTTGTGATTTTCACCTTAGAGCATTTCTTTATTTTGTAGTGACGATAGTAGTCTTTTACATGCATTTACTTCTTGTAGATTCCACCTCCAGGGTTTCAATCTTATGTAAGGATTTATGTGATGAGTTAGATGATCCTTTCATCAATTAAGATCGGAAGAGCACTCTTCAGCCTGTACTGTTTCGATCTTTTTGGCTGGTTGTAGTTTGAGTTATGCTATTTGGACAAATGACAAACAAAAATTTTAATAAAATTGACGTATGCCAGTATACACATCACATGCATTACTTTTCAATCAATTGTAATCATATAGACTGCATGTCCATTTTGTTTAACTTTTTATCCTTTGTTTTGTCCAACTAGAATTATTCTTGTAGTTTCCAATTCCACCTAATTGCTTCAACTTTTGAGGGTTTATTTATCTATTGTTTTTTTAGTATAAACAACTAACGTTTCTTTTATCAAATAATTTATTGTAATATCCACACACTACTAGAAAATACGGTATCACTGACGAAATATTTCCAGGTGCCGTCAGAAATTTCTGACGGAATCAGAGTCCGTTGAATATTTCCGACGGAATGTGATTTCTGTCGGAAATTTCCGACGGCCTTGGAAATTTCCAACGACCAAGTGGATGCCGTCGGAAATTTTTGACGAACACAAAATGTCGTCGAAAATGCTCGTACTTCGGTCAGAAATTTCTGACGGCAACCACAAATTCATCAGAAATTTCTGACGGAGACCAAATGGTCGTCAGAAAGTTCCGATGGTGACCAAAAGGCCGTCAAAAATTTTTGACGGACTCGTGAATTCCGTCGGAAATTTCCAATGGAAAGTACATTTCCGTCGGAAATATCCTTAAAAATATATTTTAATTCCCTTTTATAAAATCTTGAAAGTTTTCTTTCTTTATTAATACTAAATATTTTTAATTAAATTTTTTTTTTGCAATACATTTGAGATAAGTTTTATCAATGTTCTATAATAAATATACATTAAATTTTAAACTGAAAAAATATATAGGAGGTATATTAACTTTTTTTTTTGCAAACTAGAAGTTAACTGATATATACAGCAAGTTAAATTTTGCTCTAAATTTAAAAATATGCTAAAAAACTAAAAGTGTTATTAAACAATCAACAACCCTTAGATATGAAATAGAAAATGATTTATGTTTTTGTATCCGTAATTAAAAATACAAACTAAAGTTTTAAAAAGAAAAAAGAAAATCAATAACAAACACGAACAATCTCCACGAAGGACACCAGTTGGCATGGAACGGAAATAAACGTCAAAGATAGAATCTCAATATGCATAACAATCATTGTAGTTGTGAAATTCAAAAGGTATTGAGTAGTTAGGTGTCGTCCCCCAATTATTGCTGGACATATGTGCGGCATGTAGACACATATATATAATCATTTCCTTTTGCTACGTTCGCATATATGACCCGTACACTTTTCTTATGAAAATGTCAATTACATGCACTCTTATAATGTTCGGCAATTCATTTGTTTAACCCAATGAAAAAAATATAAAACAAAAAAACTTTAATCTTTTATCAATTATTTTGTGATTAATATTTAAATCACATTCTTGCCAATAGAATCTAATGAATTTTAGTAAATCTTCTTTTATTATTTTTAGTTTTAATTAACAATGAATTATAATGTAGAAAACTAGGGGCAAAACATTATTTTAATTGACACACTCAAATAATTAAATTTAGAGTATAAATGACATATTTAATATAAAACAAAAATTTTAATCATCGATGAAGATTTTTATTTGGTGTTATATGGTGGTTAAAGTTTAAAATAATGGTTGTAAATAATATTCTTTATTAATTATTAGGTTTTTAAAATAAAAAAATTCACGTTAATCAAATTTTATCTTAATAGAACAAAAAAAAAAAAATTTTTTTTTAACATACCATCTTTTTTAATTAACAATGAATATATATTACGGTCTAGAAAAGAAGTGTAAAAAATTTTATATTAATTAACACAGACAAAAAAATTTAGAGTATAAATGACATATATGAAATCATATAACAAAACTTTAATCAATAAAAAGCCTCAGTGTTTGAAAAGGAAAATGCAACTTTTTTAATTGAGAAAATTGCTAGGATATACTTTATATATATTTCGGGGCAACTTATCAACAAGCATATACATTAGCTTGGTGGTAAGGGCTTCACTCCCCAACCATTAGGTCTTGAGTTCAAAACCCCTGGGGAGCAATCAGGAAATAAATTTCGCAGGTTAACGGTTCGGGCTGGAGCTTTGCATGGGTTGTAGCGCAGGTTCCCGTCGCGGGTCGGGTCAGACCAAAAAATTTTTATTTATTATTTTTTTGTGTCCGTCAGTAATTTTTGATGGAATTTAATCCATCAGAAAATTTCTAATGGATTTTGAAATATGTCAGAAATTTTCGACGGATACAAATTTCCCGTTGGAAACATTAGCGAGCAGGGCTTCACCGACGGAATTTCCAACGGCCATTTTCCGTCAGAAAAGGTCATTTCCGACGGAAATCCAACATTTACCGACGGTTTTTCTGTTGGTGAAAGCCAGTTTTTTAGTAGTGACACTTCACTGCTTGAGCTAACTAAAGGGTTTGTTTCTATTATCACAATATTGTCTAACGAATATTTCTAGTCATTCTCACCAAATTGTTACAGGCCAGGCAGCAGCAGCAACCAGAGTTTCTCTTTACCCTAACCATATATGGTTTATATTGGGAATGGGTAACTCACTATATGGGTAATTAATGTAGGCATAATATTCAGGATATATTATTCTTTTTCCCCCCGGCCGCACTAACGCTTCAAAATTGTATATATTGCTCAAAAATAATGATCATATTTGGGGAGAATGAGAGATTGAATCTCAAAATGAACCTAGCGAGTCTTGGTATATAATAATCAATGAAAATTGACATCTATATAGATCATGTTTGGAAAATCAAATTGAAAAAGTGTTGAATGCATCTTGAAGTAAAATTTTAGAAAGGGGAAATTGGTGACTCGGCCCCCATACAAATACAATACGTACAATGTTGAAATATCATACAAAAAGAATTTTTTTTTTCACATTTTCTAAATTAAAATTTTTAATTAAGAGTTTCTAGCAAATCAAGTTCAAAAGATATTAAGCATAAACCTCAGAATTTTTCTTTTACAAATACAGTAAGAAGAATTTATTTTGATAAAAATTTGAACTTGGAATGTTTTTTGGATAATTAACATTTGAAGTTTCTTGTGATAAAAATGTATAGTTATTGTCAACGTGAACTAACTAACCCGCCAAATTAGGTTGAAGTTTTGGGATCTTTTGGTGCCGCTTTGTTTGTGTTTTTGTTTTCTGATTTCATTATGAAGAACATTTTATGTTTTCTAATTTCATTCTTTATTTTTTGACTTGCTGAAAACACGTACTGTTTGTGCTGTCTGAAAATTGATTTTAAGAATGGAAAACTGAAAAACGCGTTCTGTTTGACATTTTCTGAAAAAAATTTTGTCCACGAAATATACTATAGAAATATATAGAAACATCTATTTCCATAATAATATGTAACCAATTGCTCATGTTACCTTTTATTTCAAACTTAAAAATATTGAACAAAATATATACCCTCATTATATATCAAGTAAGCTATAAAATTTTTAACCTTACCAATATTACAGCCAAGAAAAGGAGGGATTTGTCAACCCATTTCCAACTTACAACTGAGAAAAAGAAAAGAAACTAATCTAATATTACTCAAAAAACAGCACCAGCCATGCCAAAAAACACCAGCAGCCCATTCAGGAAAAAGAATAGCAGCATCAGGAAAAATACACCAGCAGACCATTTCAGGAAGAAAACAACAACAGCCCAGATCAGCAACCTATTTCAGGAGAAAAAACAGCAGAGTCAGCAAAAAAAACAACAGTAGCCCAAACCAGTAGCCTATATCAAGAAAAAAATAACAGCAGCCCAAAAAAACAGTAGCATCAGCAAGAACACCAGCAAGCAAATAGAGAAATCAGCAGTCAGCACCATGGAAAAATGGATGATCAGCAACCAAAGAGAGAGTGTCAAACCAAAGCCAACATGAAGAAACCATGCCAACAAATCCCAAGAGTAGAAAAAAGACCCAGCACACAAAGCCTCTCAATCGAACAACCAACAAGAACAATCAAGAAACTGCCAAAAACGCAAAATGAGTCTCCCAACAGCTCCAAAACACGCAACAAGATGCCAAAAATAGGTTTACATACATATTTATATTAAACAACAGATTTATAAGGCTAAAAACAGATTTATAGACAATCAAATTCATACATAAGATACGAAAAGATCAAAATAGCTTATACAAACATATTTATATTAAAAAAAGACATTTCCAACAACAAATAGATTTATTTACAAAGACATTTATACATATATATCCAGAACAACCAAAATTTTTTTTAACGAAAATAGCTTATAAATACATATTTATATTAAAAAAAACAGATTTATAAGGAAAAAAACTGAAAAAAGAAACAAAACGAAAGAACAAAAAAAAAAAAAAAAGAGACAAAAATAAAAGGAAAAAACTCACAATTCACAACTCACAAATGTGAACAATTCACATTTCCCAACTTACCAATTCATTTGGGCGCTATTGTGCTTTTAACCGAAAGAAAAAAAGGAAAGAAATAAAAAAATTGTGCATACATATTTATATAAAAAAAAGATTTATTCATATTGTGCTATTGTGCTTTTATGACATACAAACAAATTTATCCATATTGTGCTATTGTGCTTCTATGACATACATACATATTTATATGAAAAAACGGATTTAACTATATATAACCAAGTAAAAAAAAGAATTTTAACAAATATACCTTCTACATACATATTTATATAAAAAAAACAGGTTTACAACAACAAAAAAACAGATTTATAAACAACCAAATTTATTCTTTTTTTAAAATCAAAAACAGATTTATAAACTACAAAATTTATACATAAATACCAAGGAATAAGGATGATGAACCTAATGCCTCAGCGGGATTAATATATACATTTTTTTGGATACATGTTATATGCTAAATGCATAAACATGTGCATGTTACTAACATAGAGTTTAAACTTACTTTTTAGAGGTTGGACCGACTGAAACCACTTCAACTCATTTATTCAAGCAATAAAATGAAAGTCAAACCAGTAAGCAAGGAGGACCTCTCGTACGAACTTGTAGATATGATATTTAAAAAAATTTAACAGGAGCTTCCACCAAAACACGGTCGTTTTATTTTATATAAGAAGCACCATAAACTTAAGAGATATAAGTAGAATATAAATATGATTCGGTTTTGTATTTACAAGATATATGAACAAAAACACAAAAGCAATAGTTAAATAATAATTAAATGATTAGTTCATTCTAAATTATTGATTTTGTGATATTTATTGCCATTGTTTGTTTGTTAATGTGACTTTATATTGCCTAACGATATTTGGTTGTAATAATAAGATCAACTAGTCTTCACTTATCATTTCATAATTCAAGTTTTAGCGTTATTGATTATTAAATTTTGGGCAAGCATTAGTCATCTTTTTCTAAAGGTAGAAAAAGATTTAATCAATGAATGAAGAGGGAAAAATACAAAGCTAGTGGGGGATTGGTATCCAATGCTAAACACGAAGACCAAATGATTAAACCATGACCATTCAAAGTATGGAAATCATAAGAATAGAATTCCTTTTTTATTGATAGCAAAATTAATCTCATTATGGAAGAAATCCCAACTAAACATGTAATTTGCCCTCTTATGGAAGAAATCCCAAGCAATGGTAAGAATTTACATTTACTTGCATTCAAGAAAATTTTTCATTTCCACTGTGTTTTGTGCATACAATATGCACTAATATTCATTCTTTCCCTTCCATTTCTAGGATTAAAACACCCTCTTTACAAGAAAAACATATGAAATGCTAGTTAAGTGTTGAATATCAATCCAAGAATAATAACTTGCAGAATTTAGAAAAAATGACAGTTTATATGCTTCTCAATCAGAGAATTACCCCAAAAACAATGCCACAAAACACATTCTATCACTACATTAGGGCTGTTGGTCGGAAAATTTACCTGGCCAAATGTGTTCTCGCCGGAAGTTGCTGCCGCGCCTGCTGCTGCTCGACTGCTTCCCGCGACCGGCCGACTGCTGTCGGACGCCGTCGAGTAGTCCCCAACCGGGAAAAAAAAGAAAAGAATTAAAAAACAAGGAAAAGACAGTGAGATCAATTACAATAATGGTTGAACTGAGCTTGGGAGTTAGGGCAAAATGATAAAACCGAAGACCAAGGGGCGACAACCTCACCTGAAGCGGGGATGGGCGGCAGCAATGGGGGTTGGAAGGAGAGAAAAACCCTAGGTGGGATTACAAAGTGAGAGAGTGAGGGAGGGCGAAGCATAGGGAGCGCGATTTGGGTAAATGACCGAGCGTTCACACTGAGAATGCACAGTAGCGCGTTTTGGGCCTTCTCGTGTGTTTTGGGCTGAGAACATTGAGAACGACTTTTTTTCTTTCTCGGTTTTCTTCCTTAATTTGGCAACTCGTTCTCGTGTTTTCATTCTCCAAAATGGTAAACAAAACGCATTTTCTTCGTTTTGACAAAATGAAAACAGAAAACACTCTGAAAACGACAAACGGAACAGGCCCTTAAGGTCACATGTGTTCGAATTCCACCAATTGTGATTCGTGTAGAATTTCTTTCAACATTTATGTTGGTTTATACATTTCTTTACATTGCGTTTCGTTAGATGTAAATCTATGTGCATTTTTCCTACTTGTAAATTATAATATAATAATACAGATTGTACATGTATTTGAAAAGAAAGTGCATAGTTATTGTTATCTTTTGAAACCAATCTTATCGATGATTAAGTTCATAAAATTTTATCGATCAAGTGATAAAGTATACCCTTTATTCGGGTTATTTGATTTGAGTTCGACTTACCAACCTAACTCTACGATTCTCAAATTGTACTAAAAAAGAAAGTTCGTAAAATTTTCCATGATTTAAAACAATCTCACTATTATCACAAGATATATCCTGTCTCATTAAAATTCTTCTATATATGTCTTGTTTTAGTGTTAGACGTCATAATTGCGCCAGACGCGGATATGCCTTGCACGAAGAAGAAACCATTTGTGATTTTCAGATACCTGCTTTATCATTTCAGTAAATTCACCGGTCAAAAGTCAAGATGAGTTTTTCTGAATTTATTCCTTAGTTTTCTTCAAGTTAACTTTAACAGTACTAAAAAAAAAAAAAAAGTCGTTGATTGTTCATATATAATAATCTCTAATTTGCCATGATAATAAGAAATATTCAATATATCAAAAATATAAAATAAAAATGCTAAAGAATACGGAAATAACTGTGTGGCATACACATAAAACAAAATAATTAATTTATTTTATTTAAAATACAATAGTAAGTATATATCTATATATGACATTGAAATATCAATATATGACACTGAATTTTGTCAATATATGACACAGAAACATAGTTTGGTACGAGGGCGATCATATCTTTTGTCCATATATACATGCATTCACATCTGTTATCGGCTCTTCCCGTCGACGCCGGCATTATATTTCTTAAATCTAAAAGCCATGGGTTCCACTGTCAAAAATTTAGTGGCTAGACAGGATGTTTTTCCACCATACACAACGTGCACATGGCAAAAGCAATACACATATATAATGAAAAGTAATCAGCTACACAGTGATGACGCCGTTGGCATTTTATTTATTCTTATGAAGAGATATTATGCTGTGGACGTTATCCAAGATAGCTACCTTATAACGTCCAAATCCTACAAAGGTCAAGGGTGGACCTATTCATGGTCTAAGCTCGGTCCAGCCGTTTTACTCAAACTCAAACTTTGTTTCCTTTTAATTCTTTAGTTAGTTCAATACTAAAAATAAATCTAAGTTTTTTTGGTCCAAAACAAATGTAAACAGGAAAGCCATTTGTGGATATATCTAGTTAGCCCAATACCAAAAATAAATCCAAGTTTACTTGTTATTTATTTTATGATGCATATAGGACAATGGAGACTCTTTTATCTTTTGTGCTATAATATCTATTTGTTTTTGTTTTTCATTAATGTATAAATGGTGGTTAAAGTTATTATATATGCTTCTGATTTGGTATTTGAGAGAATATTATTATATTTCAGGTTTGATTTAAGCTAATTTACAAAGAAGACTATGTCAAAATTTTTTTAAAATTTTTATGTACTCAAACATTTCTAGCGCAATTTCATTTTCAAAAATTTATAATATAAAAAATAAACTTTCAGGGCAGCTTTTCAACCACTGGTTTTTCTTTAAATCCAACTCAATCCTATACAAAATCTTGAGTCCGTCCCTGCTTCAATCCACATCCCAATTCAGAATTTCCCAAAAATCTCCATGCCATGTTTATTAAATAAAAATCGGAATGAGTTTGATGAAGGTCGAAAAAAATTATTAAATTTTTCAACTTTTGAGCCAACATATACAAGTCCATGTGAGAGTGGGGCGACGGAAGTACAAAAAAGATACCGGTGGTACTGTAGACTCGTATATTCCGGTAATGTAATTATTATACTTGCCACATCAGCAAAGCAGCTACCATGGGAAACTTCATGGTAGTTGCCACTTTTTTGCCGGTTGCGTCATGCGTGTCGCAAAAAACTTCTCTCCCACCTCCAAAATCCGAAAAACATGTATATATATACTGGGTTTTGTCAATCAGCAAGAAATACAAAAGAAATGGAAGCTAACATTATAATGACACTAGTAATATTTGCCATGATCCTGGTTGGGGCAACGGCCATTGTTGGTGTTGCCTACCTAGTGCTGAACAGATTCCATCCTTGTGTTGTTGGTGGTGGAGGGAACTCGTCATCTGCCACGGCCGGTGGCGACCCAGAAAACCCAGCACCAGCAGCAGCTGCTGCTTGTTGTGAAGCATTTCATTTGCACTTCCATATATGCTGAGTCGTTTCTTATAACTTTCCTACAAATATATAGAACGATTTCAGGTAAGCTTCAACTTGTTACATTTAGCAATCCTTATTCTTCACACAGGGTACATGCATGCATTCTGTTAGCTAATTTTTGCTCTTGATCATCTTGCAGAGTTCACATCCCACTTCATCACCCAATTTCCCCCTACAATAAGTCCAAGCTGCCTCCAGTTAACTGCATGTCCATCGTCTTGATTGTTTAAGTATACATGGAACTTTTTAAGTCATAAACATGATATTTTATATACGTGATCTCTGTAACGGCTTTGAGTTTGTCGTTAATTATTAATAGTGAAAAATATTATATTAATGATGATGATCATCTTTCTTTCTTTCCGATCTCCCATGAATCGCATCTCTGCTGTCCTTTTATCCCATTATTATAATGAAACAAAACCACACTTCACAAAACATATTGAAGAATCGAAAGAAAACTGTTCGTAGGAATTCTTTCCTTTTTCCCACAAAATATTTGAATAACAATTAATGTTTTCCAGATCGGAAGAGCACACGAAAATCTCTGTTGAGAGTTTCATCTCCTCTTCCATCGTGTTCCAGCTAGTTCAGTTCTTATCTTCTTCTTTTCTTTTCCCTTTTCTTTCTCCATTTATTTTTTTATGATTTTTGTGAGTTTAATTATTTTTTAATCGTCTTCTGTCGCTAGTCGAAGGTTTCAGTTTCCATTCTTAATAATTAGAAAATTGTTACTTTTCTTGATGATTTCGGCCTTCAGCTATTTGAACCATTAGTTTTGTCACCCTTGCTATAAAGTCATGAGCTTTTTCATTCTTAATTTTAGCTTTCGACTTTGCTGGATTCTATAGAGAGTTTCTGATCACCTTTTGCCTTTATTAACTCAACTCATAAATAACTAATATTTTACTTTAAAATTAGAGAGACAGTTATACAGTTAAAGACCTAACTTTTAGCATTTTCTTTATTTATTTAGTAACTAAAATTAGGACAGCTTGATGAAATCCATGAGCGTTTTGGCACCAGTTTATCGTCATATTCGACTTCTTATGACTCATATAAGTTGTGTCGTACGTAAACATGTTCCGTGAATGGATAACTGTTTGGCACATTATGCTTTTTCCACTCGTGCATCACACCTTTGGTTTGATAGCATTCCTAGTTTTCTGTCTTTGTACATTGACGACGTTGGGTGATTTCTTCATTGAAGTAATCTTTTGCTCAAAAAAAAAAAAGAAAAGAAAAAAAGGACAGCTTATGACCTTCCTTTTTTGGGAAATTTTGCCCAAAGGTATATTCGAATGAGAAAAATTTCAGCACTCTAGGAGCAGTGTATACTCTGGGCTCCATACAAATCAAAAACTCACTGTGAGTTTTGGGATCCCAATTTGTTATAATTTTTACACTTTTCAAAATACTATTCTTGATATAATTTTACGTTAATAACTACAATTTTGAATGCTCGCACAGTTTTTTAAACTCTTCTTTGAGACAATTTAGAAAATCATGAAGAGACCACCCAAGCACTGAGCCCCAAAACAGATGAAAGCATCTGGCCGACGTCGTCACGAAAATGAGACGTCAACAACTATAATATAATGATGATAAAAGTGTTCTCAATATTGTGCCGGTGTTGTCCACATCTTAGACAACAATCAAATATTGCATCAAATATGTAAAATCAAAGAGGCTTTGACTAGTTTTTCAAACCAATCAACTAGGATTTCATGTTAAACAATTTTGACAGTCTCTCATGTTTAACATTTTCTTTAATAAATTTGGTACATGTCAGATTTGACAACTTTCAAAAAGTATAGCTAGTTAGAATATTTGGTAAATTTTGTGCATCATCGATTTTTTTTTTTTTTTGATAATATAAAACAACCACCGGGCAATATGAAGCTCTGAAAATGATTGGTGATTTTACATGCTTAACGTTTTAAAAAATCAAGACTTGACGACTATATTTGGTCTATCAAAATATCTTTACAGCATTTGTTGCGAACTAAATATTAGAGATGGATAACTCAAAGGACCACCACTCTCAATTAAAAATATGTGAAAAATCAAAATCATACACATCAATAATATATTTTTGAAATTAGATAAAAAAAATTGGGGAAAAAAATGGCTCTTGAAAATCTGGGGTACAGGCCATGGATTCCCCTTTGCCTCCGCCGCCTTGCTTGACACCAAAATTGAACAACTTTTTTCTTTATTGATTTGATGAACCAGATATTAAATTCTACATGGTAATGATGCCAAGATTCGCATTCCACTTTGAGCTTTATGCATCGATGATTTGGCAGTTAGTGAAAGTGTAAACGATAACTGATACAAGTTGTGGTTGAGTCAGATATAAAATTAGTGATGAACAGCTTAGAGTTTATCATGTCCCATATTTATTTATCCCGCATCTGCTGAATTCCTTACACTACACACCATCGGACCCCACAAATGCATAATACATTAGCCAATAGGTAAGAATTTTTCTACAGAACTGGCTCTAGCTCTTTAATAAGGAGCTTGCATTAGTCAGTAGGTAATTTTTCTAAAGAACCCATGTGAGCTCTTTAATAAGGAGCTCATATGTTACGATTTTATTTTAATTAGTAATTTCATAACTTAGTTACTTAGATATTAATTACTTATTTAGTTTGAATTAGTAAAAGTTGCTAGGGATAATGTCTATGTATTTAGCTATTGATGCGTTCACGGGTGAGTTAGTGGGATAATATTCATTTTATCTCTATTTAAAGATGTAAAATTGATGGAAAGGTATAGGAATGAATTATTTTACAAACTACTGTTTGTCTTTGGAGTTTTGTTGGTTTTTCAGGAAAACCAACACTTGGGGGGTCGGGTTTCCTCAAATTAATCTATGTGGTACACTTAATCTTATCTTTTATTCCTATTTTCTGATACAAACTATTGGTGTTTGTATCACTGCATTAGAGTGTAGTTTCTCGAAAATAGCCTCTAATGCGTGCTCCTTAATAGCCCGATTCCATAGAAAAATTCTCATTCTAGCCCACGAGGGAATGTTCACAAATGGGAAAGACTGCTTAAAGAAATTTAAGAGGTTAATTAAGTTTCCTATTGATGGATTTAATAATTAATCACAATAATAATATAATTAAGGCACTCTATTGTTAACCCATCAGGTTGGGGGAAAAAGATTGAGGATCTAACCGATACTAACCCCAAATATTGGAGGCGATATGTGAAATTAATTTATTATTAATTTTGAGTTTCATCTTTTAAAAACTAATGCATGAACGAACTCATTACTAATTTATAAAAATTCGCAATTGTGTAAAACGTCTAATTTCTAGTTTTACCTTTTCAAAATTAATATATATTGACAATATCCGTAGTGGTGGTGTAATAAATTAAAAGCGAAAATTTTTATCCTACTTGCATGCAGTCTATTTACCATGTTTGTGTGCATATACATGTGACGCTCATCCAAGTTACCCCCACCCCCACCCCCACCCCTGATCTAAAAGAAAGGAGAGATATGCGCTAAAACAAATGACATATTTGTAATTTAAATAAGAAAACTATGAATAATGAATAAAGTTATATAGCTAACTAGTGTAGAATCATCTCTGTGAATTGGGAATAGGTTAGTTCAAAATTTTGATTAAACTTCAAAGATTATTAATTCATTCCTATCGATTGTTGAACAATTCTAGATTATAGAACTATTGAAGATGGATTTTCCAGATTATTATATATATATACATATATATCAAATGACAGTTGTCAGGCACAATTAAGAAATTGTCTGACACAATTGAATTAAATTTTTCCAGCTTAAAAAGTGTCTAGCTCTATAACTAATATGCCAGATAAGATAATTGGGCTCTACTTCTTCTAATGAGCTTTGAAATAACAATAAGTTAGTCAAATGAAAGTCTAAGAAAATTGGTGGACACAGATTTTAAAAAAAAATGTAATATTTTTGTTTGTATTATCACAAAATCACATTTATGCTATTTTTAAAAAGTTACATATATAAATTCCGTAAATATTAAATATAATTTTATTAGATGACATTTAGTGTCTCTGTATGTATGTTGTGTTCCTGTATAAAAAAAAGCCACATTAGTCATTATATTTTTGTCAAAAACGTCACACACATATAAAATCATATGTCTTCCATTTTATTTTTTGAAAAATAATTAACGATGGCAATTCACTGCGACTTTTTAATTAAAATGTTACAATAATAAAGTGTTGAGACGTTATAAGATCAAAGTGTTATATTCAATTAAAAAGTCATATTTTTAATTTAAAATTGCATAACAGGTCACTTTTCAACTAATAAGTAACAAAGTAAGTGTCACATTTCATTAAAAAGTCGCATTTTTAATTCAATAGTTGCATAACAAGTCGCTTTTCATTAAAAAGTCTTATTTGCTTAATAAGTCACAAAGTAAGTGTCATATTTCATTAAAAAGTCATATTTTAATTCAAAAGTCACATAACAAGTAGCTTTTCAGTAAAAAGCCGTATTTGATTAATAAGTCACAAAGTAAGTATCATATTTCATTAAAAAGTCAATTTTTTAATTCAAAAGTTACATTTGATTAATAAAAGAATAACTTTTCACATTTCATTAAAAAGTCCCATTTTAATCCAAAAGTCACCTAAAAAATCATTTTTTATTAAAAAAGTCACATAACAAGTCAGTTTTCATTAAAAAGTCACATTTAGTTATTAATAAGTTACAAAGCGAGTGTCACATTTCATTAAAAATTTACATTTTTAATTCAAAAATCACTTGACAAATCATTTTTCATTAAAAACTAAAAAATCACACTTTTAAGTCAAATGTCACATAACAAGTCACTTTTCATTAAAAATCACATCTGATTAATAAATCACAAAGCAAATATCATATTTAATTAAAAAATCACATTTAAATAATAATTCACGAAACAAGTACTTGAAAGAGGGAAAAAGTCACCATCACATTTTTTTATTAGAAAGTCATGCAAAAGTAAAAGTCACATTTAATTTAATAATTAAAAAATCATATAAAAGTCACATTTAATTTAAAAATTTCATTTGATCAATAAATCACATATAAGAAAAGTCACATAAAAAATTTTTTTACTTATAAATATCTTATATTTATTGATACATTTTATTATCAAGAAGTCACATATATAAAATTCAAATCTGTGTTATTTTGTAACGAAAGGCCACATATAGAAATTTTTTCATAATCACATTTATATTAAAGGTCACATTAATTTACACAAAGAAATTACAAATAATCTAAAGAGAACACTTAGAGAAAAAAGAAATAAAAAATGAGAGAGAAGGCCAAGATTCCAAACTGCATAAAAAGAGCTACAAAACCCATATGTTAATTGACGTAATGATTTTAGGATGCATGTGATGATTTGCGGATCCCTAATTTTAACCGTATTTTTCCAAAACTTATGCAATTTGCAGTAAATTGCCTAATTTTCTCTATCAATATCATCTGACTTCTTCCATTTCATATGGCTTCCTATCCAAGTAATGTACATATTTTTGTGGAATGGTACTAAGTTCTACCCTGGTCGAGATAGAGGAACCATATTCAAGGTTTAAAGGACCTCAGTTCTATTGTGATGATTTTGTTTTTATTTCCTTTATAAAAATTGAAACTTGAGATGAATTGCTATTATGCTCTGGGATTAGTTTTAGAGTATCTTACAATTTGTTCAAGGTATAAAGGACCATAGTCCTATTGTGATGATACTATTTTTATTTGATAATAGAAGTGTTTTCCTCCTCAGTCCTCATATCCATTAATATCTAATCAAGAGTTGTGGTGCATATAGACACTGCAATTTTCCCGCCCCTTTTTTCGTGGTGTCTATAGATATTGCACTCTTGCGGTAATTTGTAGCTTACTCTAAGTTTTCTTTATATGTTATTTATTTTCCTATTTTAGACGCTTACAAATTAGGTATTCAGTTTTCCTTATATGTTATATATTTTTTTAGACGTCTATTTTCGCCGTTTCCTATATTATACGCATGCAAATTGGGGATTCCTTTTGTGCACCATCAAATCTCTTCTCCTTATCCACTCTAGATCCTTCCCATTCTTTCAAAGTACATTTTGCATATTCAAATCCGTGTACAGATTAACTTCTTTAAATTATCTGATATATTCGTAATGTATTCAATTTCTAAACAGTTGGTGAAATATTTCCCACACTTTATTATTATGTTTCAAATATATATGCTTTACATTTTTTAAGTACAATATTGGAAAAATAATCAATATGATAATGAACATACAATAGACACCACATAAATTGGTATGTCCTTTTCAAAAGAGCATGTCCACTTTCTTTAGTATCCCTATTGGTTTTTTATGCCAATGATTATTATTAAGGTGTGATTGATTGCATAAATTTTCTATCTAAATTCCAATTTTTGTGCTTTTAATTCACAAGTAGAAATAAAATTTAAATTTCATGGTACAATCTTAGTAAGCGTAGTTTTTTCTATTTTTTCTAGAAAACAATTCCCACCTTCCTTTGAAAATATCGACATCTTATTTTTAGTTATCTCTTTATTTAAACGTTATGGACAAATTATGTTGGAATGATTTTTCTCAATAATTCACATCTTGGTTATTTTGTCTTATCATATTTGGAATATTTATTTGTTTTCTTTTCTTTACGATGTCTTATTTTTAGACACTGCTTTATTTATGTGACAATAACAAATTAGATTGTGATACTTTTTCTCAATAATTCACCTTTTATGGAACAATAATTTTTTTTTAATGGCCACCCAAATTATTCCATTTGAATTAGCTTAGATTAATTAAATAAAAAAATAATAAAAATAAAAAATCTAAAACGCAATCTAAAAGAATAAAACATGAGCCGAAAGATTGTAGACTACACCGACTTGATCGAATGGGGAAGATGTTAATCATATTGAATTATATTGATTCATTTGCCATTATAGATTAATTCAAAAAAATAAAACCCATTTCCAACCAAAAGCAAATTCCTATTGCAATATTTAATATTAATTTTTAGAACATAGAAATTTTTCCGCAACCTAAATATGCACTGAGTTCTTGAGCTATGCAGTAACTTTATTTTTCTTCGTCTATTATTTTCATGAGATGTTAATAAACTTCATATATTATGTTACCTTATACCGAAATACTTTTATTCTCGTAAAAAGTATTTATTGACTCTTATTTTCTATTCTAATTGCCTTAACGAATAATTCCGCAAGATTATATTTTCTCTATCATAACTTTTGATAACATCCTTATTTCATTTCTGTATGTCAATTAATCATACCATTTATGATTTGTTTGCAAACATCATTTATATCTTACCGATGAGATCAATGGGTTATATATATTAAAACATTAGGAATTAAATATATACAGATAAGAAGATTATATAATTGTCAAGAATTTTTTATGTCTCAATACAATTTTCTTATTCTTCTGTGTGATTTTGCTTTCATTAACGTTGAAACATATTCCTTTCGGATAAACAATCGGCGTGGGTGGCAAAAACCATTTTTGTGAGTTCTAAGATGTTTGATGATTTTGTGTCATTTAAGTCAATGACTTTTGCTACGGAATAGTAATATGCATGAACAGAATAATTGGGGTGACATTTTATTGAAGATGAAATATTTGACATCTCTATTTTAACTTTCTATTATAATTTATCCGTTCTTCTACTCATGCATCACATTGGTGCTATACTAGTTGCTCATAATAAAAGTATTTTATTTTTATTTTTTAATTAGTTATTCAAAGCATATCCTAGAGGGATCAAACAAGACTGTAAGCTTGAAATGACAACAGGACTAACGTAGCACTACTTTTTTCCCTTGTCGTTCTCATTGCGTATTTTTCTAATTTCTTTATTCAATATACCAACATATTGGTGTGCTCGGGATTGAGTATTGTTGTATTTTGATATATGCTTATTTTTCTAATGATTACCAACTTATCTGATAATTGATTTTCATTTATTTTCCTATGTTTTGTTGAATTACATGTTTTAATTTTTTGGGTTTACGTGTCAAAACACGTTTTGCAAGTTGGGTTTCTGTTTTTCAACGACATTCACCTTTTTTGTTTGTTTCTTTTCCTTTTAATTTTCCGTTTGAAATCCTTGACTCCTTTCTTCATTCAGTGTTGTTCTTAATTAAATGCTAATTATGTTATCGATTACAGATGAATTTAAATATTGCATATTAGGACTTATATCCCATAACAGGGGTTAGCAATTGAGACGAGAAAAGGAGCCTAAGAATGTGGAACTTTGGGATTTTTCTGAATTATAACTTTGGGATTATGCTATCGATTGCAGATGAATTTAAATATTGCATGTTATGACTTATATCCCGTAAAATGGGTTAGCAATTGAGACGAGAAAGGAGCCTGAGAATGTGGAACTTTGAGATTTTTCTGAATTATAATTAATAGTTTTTGTTTATATATCTTTTTTGGATTTTGTCTATTTGCAAATCAGGAATCTACTGTAAAATTTTTAGACATTCCACATCTATTAGGAATCTATTGATTAAAAAGAATTTCTTTTTATTATTGAAGACGGTGAGCGATTTGAGACAGTTGTAGCACTGTTGCACTCACTTTTCTATCAAATACTAGCATTATAAGGGTCTCAATGGTGGCATTTATATACAGTTAATCCCAAAAAATAAAAACTAAAAAAATGAATAAAGTAGTTTTAACTATTTAGTTTTAATTTCTTTTCCATGCATTGGTTGATTTAGTTATTAGATAATAATCTGGATATGTATCTATCAGTAAGAGAATTTTTCCTAAATGCATTACATACGAAGCTATCAAAATTATTTAATAAATAGAGGACACTAATCTTTCTTGGTTAAAATTTGAAATCCATTTTAACACCGACGCTGCTTAAGTCATTCACTTATTGAATTATCAATCACTCCACAAATTAAAGTGTCTGAGCATTAGAATCTAATCACTCATTAGACAGATATGCGGAGTGATGCCAACGCCTGTAGTTATTTTGGGCTAAACTAATAAT
>CAVNYN010270532.1:0-23478 GCA_963692815.1 Nyctanthes arbor-tristis | reverse complement strand
TGTATCTATCAGTAAGAGAATTTTTCCTAAATGCATTACATACGAAGCTATCAAAATTATTTAATAAATAGAGGACACTAATCTTTCTTGGTTAAAATTTGAAATCCATTTTAACACCGACGCTGCTTAAGTCATTCACTTATTGAATTATCAATCACTCCACAAATTAAAGTGTCTGAGCATTAGAATCTAATCACTCATTAGACAGATATGCGGAGTGATGCCAACGCCTGTAGTTATTTTGGGCTAAACTAATAATGATGTTAAATTTTTATTACTTTCAAATGGGGGTTGGGATTTCTAATTTTCACTCATTTGAATATAGATATGGTGATTGTTTTTTCTAGGCCACTAAATCTCTATTTTCATGTAGATAGATAAACAATAAAATGTCAAATAAAAAATATTACGAGATGATTACTCAAACTTAGTGATTTTTTTTATTGAATACTAATGTTAATTTTGGATGATTATCTCAAATAGTTCTTTATGTCTTTTTCTATTATAAAGATATTTTGTAATAACTTTACGTTGTTTATTGTTGACGAATCAATAATGTTATCAATCTTTTATTTTGTGTCTTATTTGAGTTATCATAGTTCTTGTTAAACTATATTTTTAGACGGTTTTCTTAATTGTATATAACAACTACCAGGGTTTGCTTATTATTCGTATACGTTTGCTATTACATACTATTTGCTATTGTACAATCCGCATTCTATTTGTGTAAGTTATATTTTTTATAATAATTTTACGACATCAAGCATTAACTCCTATCACACTATTTTTTAAATATAATATTTTCACTAGATCACAACCCCGTGTATCGCACAAGTGAAAAATCTAGTTATGGAATTGTACAAAAGAAAGAAAAAAGCAGTTCCAGAGATTTTGGATTTTATAATATATAATTGAAAAATTAATTCATCCACTACAGGACAAGCTCAATAAGATAGTCAACAAGAACATAAATTCATTGTAAATCTTGGTTGTGGCATTATTCCACAAACTAACCCTGTCCCACAAAAAAAGCAAATTTACAAAACTCATTTAATCTTGTTAGAGAAGTAAAATTTAAGAATATATTTTATAATATGTCATTTCATTTAATTACTTAATATTTCTCTTTAATTGCGCTTTTGAGTCTATTTCAAAAACTTTCAGACGTTTTGTTAAAAAATTTCTTACCTGTGTAGCATGCATAGATACATACCATACCATATAGATTTAAAATACACATGGTGATTGGATTTGAAATTGCTCGCCATATGGGTAGGAAGTTTCTGAAAATTTTCCTTGTTCTTTTTTGTTGAGTATATGTACAATAAATAGGATATATTAAAACACTGAAAATTAACGAAGGAAAGTTGATTATAATTTAGGATTAAAAAAAGCAATAAAGAACTATTTTTATAGGACCAAGAGAGTACTAATTAACTCAAAAATATTGCTGAAATAGTCTAACTTGATCAGATGATTCTCATATATAAGAAGCACTCAGGGCCAGCCATTAGATTTCAGGGGCCCTATGCAAAATTTAAATGAAGGCCCCTTTTTAAAAAATTTAGAATAAAAACAATTTTAACGGTTTAAACTTTAAATATTTAACTTTTATATTAAAAAATATAAGCAAAATAAGTAAACATTAAGTTGAAATTTAATAAAACTTGAAAGAATTGTAACTATTATTAAACACAAAAAAAAAATGAAAATTTAAATTGGCTCCTAAAAAAATAAAATCAAATTTATCGGTATAAGGTTTTGAACCTTTGACTTATAGCTAAAGATGGAAACCTAAAAGTACAAATTCACCACTAGACTAAAGAACAACTTATATTAAAATTGTATATACATTGTTTTTATTCTATTTTTTGGACATATGTTTCAATTAACTCTACTATAAACTTTTCAAAACTTTCCAACTGGGGCCCTAATCGACCACTTTGGTCAATTGGCATCAGGGCCAGTTCTGGAAACACCTAGCGAGGCATTCAGATAAACACCTAGAAAAGAAAACGCGGGAAAAAAATAAAACTGGTGGAATTGAAAACATCAAGAAGGGAACTGGCGAAGAAATATGCTGTCAAGGATTTTATTTTGCCTACACGCATACATGTTATTATGCATATGTATATATGTGTCAAACATTTTGGTTACAAGCACCTCACACTTGTAGCCTAGATGTGTGCCATGTGTTACACGTATGCATAATAACATGCATGCGTGGGCAAAATAAAGTTGTCCAATATGCTTCATTCATGTACATTACGGTCCATTTGAAGTGCTTTATGAAGCGTAAATCTATAATCACGATTCTTATTCAAGTGTCAAATTTTCTTTCACATCCTATAGTTGGAGAGTGCTTGCAATAAAATTAGGGAAATATATACTAAATTCTCATTCGTGCATTGTAGGAGAAGATCAGTAAAAAATTAGACTGCATAATAAATATTACAAAATCTCAATGAACTTACAAAACACGGTAAGGAATCATTTATGATATTGGTATTCTTTTTTTCATAGAATCTTTTATGCATTCCTTGAATTAGGATTACAACACTCCCACAAAATTTGCTCATATCACAAACTGGAAAATTCAGTTACAATTGATGAGAGAAATTATGGGGCAAGTTGAAGTCCTTGTTGTGAATATTAAAAAAAAAAAAAAAGAATAAATATATAATAGTCAAGTTTGGTAGAATTAATAAAACTTATTACACACACAAAACTTTAGTTATGGACATATTATTATTATTATTATTATTATTATTATTATAAAATGTAAATCTGATAAGAATAAAAAAAAACCCAAATACCTGAAGCCTGTTATTATGTAGAATCCTAATTATATATAGTTTAATTAGGATTAATTAATATGATAAGTAGGATTATCAGAACCAATATCAAATTACAACGTATCCATTACCGGATATTTCCGATACATTTAGTATCAAGTGATCGTGATCTGGAGAACAAAGATTCTGTAATTGTTAATAAGTTTTCTAGCAATTTCTTCTTTGGTTGGAAACGGAACCAGGGGGAGATGGTCTCCGGTTAATGTCTCTATGGAGTCATGTAGACTTTTGGAACTCAGATAATGTAATACTGATATATATACAAGGCCAAAAATTAAAAGAATAAGAAAAATGGTAACTGATGGCACTATGAAAACTAACATTTGCTCTCGTGCGTTGCACGGTCAAATTTTATTGACAAAATATAACGTAAGGAAATTAAACAATATAGGTGCAAAGTAATGAACAAAGTAGCATTTTAAGATAACAAAAATTGTGTTAATATTATTTAAAATTTTGAAAAACCCTATTATATACAACATTCATTGTTTCATTAATTGGTTTTTCATTCTTAATTTCTTAGCACATCTAAATATTTTCATATCAATATAATTTACAACTCTAAACACTGTTGTGTGGAACTACCCAAGATTGAATATTGTCTTCTTAAAGAGTATTCGAAAAGAGGTTTATCTTGACTCTTATTATTCATCATAACAACGAACAATTAAAGTCTATAAATTAACATTAACTCTTATTAGTATAAGCCATAATAATCTAAAACAAGTTCGATATGTCTTGATATTACTTCTCTGACCCGTAGATGACATCTAATGTTTTAATGGATATTTGGTGACAATCTTTCCAATAAAGTCTAAAAAGAGAATAAAAGAAATGTAATTAGAAATACATTGTTTATATATATATATATATATATTGTTTGTATTGAAAAAATTTAAAATACATGATCATATTAAGTAAATCAAGAGCACCATAAGGATATATACTCTGAAGACTTAATTCATTTACTTTTTATTTTTTTACTTTAGAACGACAAAACTTATATACATAATTCATTTTTTTAATTTAATTTAATTTTTTTATTTTAGTTTCATGTATATTAGTAAGTTTAATAGAACTATCCCACTAATATACGTAATTGCTCACTATTGATACCACTCATTATTTTCCTTTTTGAACACATTACTGTTCTCTATATACCACAATTTGAATCTTATTTTTGTTATTTCTCTTTTTTTTAAACTTTAATTTTCTTTAACTGTTTTAATATTGAGTAAAGTAAGCACCCACTACTTTATTAACCGCAAAGTGCGGTTATCCTTTTACAGTTTTTTTAATCAATCGTGTGCAGTTAACAATAGTGGTAGGTTATGTAACCCACCAATATACAAGAATTAAAGTTAAAAAAATAAATAAAATAAAAAAATTCTATCAAACGGAATCTAAAACCAAATTGAATCTTTTCTAATTGAAAATTCAATTTTACTTCTTTTTTTAATGGAGTAATTTATTGATCAATTGAACTACTTAGGTCGTGCAATAAGGAGACAATAAGAAAATCAAGCGTCTCGTTCCATACATGTGGGGACAAAAAGTCTATAAAGAGAAAAATAAAAAAATAAAAATGAAATATAGTTAGAAAGACATAGCTCATATACATAAATCATTTGTATTGAAAAATTAAAAATACATGATCGTACCAAATAGACTAAGAGCACCAAAATTAAAATCATTTTTATTTTATTTTTTTTACTTTAATTTTCTATATATTAGTAAGTTTTATAGAACTATTTTTTCCAAAACATGTATTGTTTTAACTGTCCAACTAACTTTTTTTAACCATTACTGTTGTTTATATACAACAACTTAAATCTTATTTTTTCATTTCTTTTTTTTTTTAATTTTAATTTTCTTTAACCTTGTTAGTATTGGTTAAAGTAACATCTCACTATCTTATTAATTGCAAAGTACGGTTATACTTTTACAGTTTTTTTCTTTTCATCAATAGTGGACGATTACTAATAATGGTAGGTTTTGTAACCTACCAAAATACAAAAATTAAAGTAAAAAAATAAAGTAAAATAAAAAATATTCTCTCAAACAATATCTGAAACCAAATTGAAAATTTTTCAATTGAAGATTCAATTTTACTTCTATTTTTATTAATATATAGATATAGATATAGATTTCTCTTGGTTAGAGATATAACTTTTCTATTGGATGCTGGAACTAAATGGACCAGGATGCTTTCCTATGAATGCATACAAATGCCTACCTTTCAAACGTAGCACGTTTAAGTCTGTTTCAAAACTATAGGAGAGTTGATTTTTATTTTCCGGTAGAATATATTTAACTTGGTTTCATATTCATCTTTTTTTTTTGTACTTTAATTTCCTGTATATTGGTAAGTTTTATAGAATTAATTTTTTTAAAAATATGTATTGTTTAAAAGGATCGGGATACTCTCATCTATGAATGCAGACAACGGGCTACCTTAAAAATAATGAGAGGGTAACGGTTTCTTTTCTAATTTTCCATCTTCAATATTATCACGAGAGCATTGTAAAACATTAAAGTGATATTCCCCAAACCCTAATTTACAATGAAAAATTGTAAGATCTTATTTCAGTGTACTCTTTAGACACTTTTTTATGATGCAATATATTCAGTAATAATGCATTTACAGTCCAGTGTTTGTATCAATAGTAGACAGTTATCAATAGTAGGCGGTTACTAATAATAGTTAATTTTTTATACTTTTACAATTAATTTTTTGTATCAATAGTGAGTGGTTACCAACAGTAGCCTAATGGGCGGTTATCAATATTAGTTAATTTTTTATATCAATAATAGGCGGTTACTAATATTAGTGAGATAAAACAAAATAAAATAACATAAAAAATATTCTCTCAAATAAAATCTGAAACCAAATTTAATCTTTTTCAATTGAAGATTCAATTTATTTGTACTTTTATTAATACTAGTGCGCGTACGCGCGAAGCACGTGTTAGTTTTTTTTTTACATTAGCATAGATTTATATTAGAAAGTGAAGGCATCCTTGTTGAGAGATTACTGTAAATTATAATCACATCCAATTTTGCTCAATTATAATCTAAACTTCTTCCTAGGTAACCGTGATTGGATGAAGGATTATTCTTCCAGAAGGTGGAGCATAAGAGAAATTTTCTTACATTGGGTGAAAGAAACCATTTAATTGGACCTTGAGCTCGTCTTACATCGGATGAAAGAAACTATTTAATTGGACCTTGAGTAGCTAAGTAGACCAAATCCCTCAATACAAAAGATGCCTTTTGATGAGTCAACACCTTGGCTTAGCATATAAAGCATTTTTCCTTTGCGTCTCTACACTTTAGCTTCAATATTTCATCATAATGAGACATCATCCCTATCTACAAGAAGGCACGACTCATGATAAACCATGTTAGCATAAGCAGAATTTAGATCATTGACAGTCATTGATATACATTAAGGCAGCTTGAAAATTTTATGTCAAATGCTAAGGTCCGTGCATCAATATCACATAAAACATAGGCAATTAGAGCCATCTTTTGCTTTGTCCTAACAAAGTATTCAACACTTACAAATAATTTGCCCACTAACATCTGTCATGCAAGGAACACATTATGGATAACTCCCTCCACTAATTTATTGTGATGTAGAAATTCATTTTTAGTACAAAAGTCCTACAAAGCATAGTATCTAGTAGTAAGTATTCTTTAAGGTACATTTCCTTTACTGATATATTCAAGAGAATATAATGCTAGATGAACTACATGTTCTAGAAATAAATTTCAGGGTAAAAGCATCAACATGAAATTAGTATGCTATAATCCTTGCACAGATTAAAGATTTAGGTACTTTCTTCATTCAAGGCCATGCCCCTTTCTACCATGGTTGCATACGTCAATCCTCAATACCCTGCACAAATTGGGGAAATTTATAGAAATTGGTCAAGATATTAAAATGTGAAAGTAAACTGATGTACAAAGAAAAAAATTAAAAAAAAAATGATGGGCAAATCAAACAGAAGGGAAATAATAGAAAATAAACAAAATCCAATCATAAGCCAACAGAACACAGTGCTGTAAAAGACTGAAAGTATAAGTTTGTAAGAAGCTAAAAGAATAATCCGAACATTTGTAAGAAGCTAAAAGAATAAGTTACACTGGCTTTATCCCCAACTTCCAAAAGTGTGATAGTCCTTATGAACATGTCTTCCAAATGACCAAAGAAAGACCACCGAACATGAAATTTATTGAAATATAACGACAAAATCAATAGTAAAAGAAGAAAGCAAAGATCATTTACAAGTATGAGTTCACACCAACCTCAATTGTGAGCCTTTCTGGACCAGTTCTTCCAACAATAATTTGTAGTTATCGGTCATTAAAAAGAATCAATTGTTCTAAAATGTATTAAAAAATCTGAATCCAAAAACTTGAAAAGCTGAAGAAAGAATTTAACATAATTAATATGATAAAATTGAAAGAGTGTTTCAACTTTCAACTCCAAAATCAAGTAATTATATATAAACATGGATTATCAATTCTCTATTCACATATTTGGATACTATCTACCTCAAAATCAACAAATAAATGGCCTACAACTTTTCATTGTAAGTGGAGAAAGAAACAACATTTTTTATAAGCTAACAACTAACCAAGCAGCATTGTTTCCTGAAGTAAAAGATTCTTCTCCTGGTCTGTTTTCCTAGCGCAGGACATTGCTGAATAGTAATATATATTTTACAACTGCAAACATCTATAAACAACATTCAGAGAGAATGTGAAACCCACATTAACTGGTGCTGAATAAAAGGGGTAAGAGCGACGAAGAGGAAATAGAATTAAAGCAATTCTGGGGAATGAAATAGGGGAAGCCTTATGCAAATTATGATTGTTAAGGTGAAAACTCAAGAAAACTATAGAAACAATATTTCTGGGTAAATCATGCAAAAAGTAACTAAAAACAAAATCATTCTTAATGCAAGCTGCGTTATAAGCCTAACGAAGAAGCTAATGGATTCTTGAAAGAGTAGGTTCTCTTCCATTTTTTGTCTCATCATTAACCTCAAGCACGCCAGGTTTATCATAATTGATAGACAAGAACTGGAAACATTATTATTGGACAAAACAAGAAGGTTTAGACGAACAAAATCTTTGCAATTAAAAACACGTTCTCTACAAAATACATTGTTTCCTTATCCTAAATTACTACTCATTTGATTTGTACATTCATAGACAACATTGATATATAAAGTAAAAGAGATTAATTTTATCGATTCTAATGCTAGATTATGTTCCTTACTATGTACTGTAAGAACCACTTGGTGGGTTATTAAAGTTAAAATAACCTTTAAGAATCTCTAGATCAGCACTTGGCGTTCCATATCCAAGACTTCCCAGATTCAACAAATTGACAAGAAAATCAACTTTAACAATAAGAAATTATATTGAAAAAGATATGAATTGTTCATAAGAATTCAGCTAACAAATCTACACATGCAAACGTAACTCAACAAACTTTCATTTATTAGATAAAACACATGCATGAAAATACATTTTTTTATCACATTTCTCTAGTTCGAATATTCTGAAAGATCAAGTAAATCCAACACATCCAATGCAAAAACTCATTTCAACATGAACCTCAAAGATTATGTCATAAGTACAACAAAAGCAAAAAGTCTCTAGACTTCTTCTAGATAGGTTCTTCAATATTTAAGAAAAATACAGAATCTTTAAATTTCAACTGAAAACCCTGATTAAACCAATTATATAACGCAATGAAATCATCACACTAAAAGAAGTCTCAAACAATATATATCATGAAGAAGATATAAATCACAGACAAAACAAAAGAACTATGTACTGAATTTGTGCTTAATTATCTTTACAACAAGGAAAATAATTAGAAAAATACATATTAAAAAAAAAACTCAGGAAGTTAACAAGGAGCAGAAAAGATGAAAGCAAAGGGTCAGAAATTTGCAATTTGAAAAAAGTTGAAAAACAAGCATTATGAAGTATGAACATTACAGTTATTTTCAATGGCCATATGGAATATCAGTTTCCAGCAATTTAATTTGTAGATACCGATCAAGTATCTTGTGCCAAATTAAAAATCCCAAAACTATGGCTATAATCCACATAAAAATGAAAACAAAATCAGGTCTAAAATGTAACCACAGTGAAGTGAGTAAATCATTAAGGTCAAAAAATTAAACGACCAACTTACCATTCCTTATTGGCCTTCAGAGCCTGAGAAATGGAAAATAAAATTAGATAAAATTAGAGGCTTACAGCTAGAAGCATGGAGGAATATAAGGCATAAATTGGTGAATGGAAGCTTATAAATGAGGCAATGGACAGGAACGCCAAATCCAGGTAGCAGGTTTTGCTGAGGTTTCCGAGCCCTAACGAAGACTTATGAACAAGCTATGCTGCCATGTTATATACACCATCCTCATGGAAGAAATATTTCCTCAGGCGCACCATTGACCGGCACCAGACAACAATATCTCATCGGATCGACGATGCCCCAACTCCAACCATGCTTGTCAATTTGGGGGGTTTTTGAGAGGCGGTGTTGCAATTAGAAAGAGAAAGAGAGGTCTTTGGAATGAACAAGAATTATACGGTGTCGTTCCATTGGCTTGGGTGGATGTATATTGGTGAAAATAGAAAAGGAAAAAATGGAAAAAAGAGGTGCCAAAACTACGTCGTTTTGGTTGAAAATTTTAACCACCTCAAGTGAATTCTGACTCATTCACGCTTTTATATATGTAGGATATAGATGGGGTTCTCATTATGGTTAGACAAAGGGTAAAAGGGATTGAATAAGGTAATGCAAATGATGGGGATAATTACAGTCATTTCAAGGGAGCGGCCAATATCACTTCATTAATGTTAATTAGTAGGGTGGTAAACGTATACGTCGCGTATGGTGGTTGACCTTTATATGCGATATGGGCATTTCTTATAGGTTGTTTGTGCGATTTCGATGTCATCAATTATACATACAAAGACAAGATTTTGTATCTCGCCTGTAGCATCAATATCACATGAGAAAAATTCCAGAGAGCAATTCCACACACAGTCGTGGCCTTGCAAAATCAAATGAGTTCGATAATGGAAATTTGCAGCAGAATTGCAGTATACAACGAATATGCCCTATGTCGCTGCTATAGACCTATTGTAACGACATTTAAAAGACGACAACGTTGTTACTATAAGCCCATACTTACAGCCTCATAGCGACGACTTTTAGCCTTATTGTGATGACGGTTATAGCGACGACATCGGTGCCGCCGCTATAGGTCCGATGGTTTTGGACCACAAAATTTTTTGACCTGACCCACCATCACTCTGGCCCAGTCCGACCCGCCCCAACACTATTTAATTGAGCAATTTCTTTGCGCCTCCAATGAATCAAACCCAGGAAGTCCTCTGTGGCCATAGACCTTCACCAATTGAGCTAGAGGAAATTTTGATTCACCTTTTCTATTTGTAATATATATTATATAGATTATTACACATAGAGCGACGAACATGATACCTATAGTAATAACTTGTCGTCGGTATAGACCTCAACAAAGGCGCGAAATCGTATAGGCCAACGTTAGAGCGACGACTTACATGTCGCCGCTATAGACAACAGTATGTCGCCACTGTAGATGTGACCTATAGCGAAGATATTAGTGGACCTATAACGACGACATCATTTTGTCGCCGCTACAGGTGTTACGCTACAACGGCAACTGATAGTCGCCGCTATAGCCAACCGATATTCACGATTAGCACCCTACCTAATCAGGTCATGGGTACCGATGATATAAATAAGTTTGGGGTTAATCTATAAGTAAATCATTTTAGAGGGACTAGTATGAAATTAAGTATGGACTTAGGCCCACAAGTTTTTCTTTTAAAGATAGAGAAAACCCCAACAGAAAAGGCTATTTTATCTTATCTTATTCTAATTAATTCTAATATTGTTTCTATAAATAGGTAGCTGGGTGCAAAAAATTCGATCTAAGATTCCAGATTCTTTTTTTATTATTTTATTTTCCTTTTATATTTTGACAATTAGATATTTATTTCCACACCGTTAAAGCCAACTCTCAAATCTAACCTCGTCAATTACACATGGCAACATGTCGATCAAATCTAACCTCGTCAATTACAATCCTCAAAAGATAACTATTATGTTCTTGTCAACCCCCATATTTCTCAAGATATCAACAAATCTTACGAAATATAACCATCCAACCATGCATCCTCATAGAAGAACTTTTTTCATCCAATTTTAAGAGCAAGGATAAATTGGTTTGAGTGGATTTTCATTCCTTTTTTTTCCCCTCTCTTGTGAAGGGATTGAGTGGATCTCTTAAGCCTGTTTACTTTGTAATAGTTTCTGTTACATTATTCTTTTTGCTTATTGGCACTATTATATCGTATTGACCTCCATAAATCGACAAGATAGTGGTTCAGAATGTGAGTTAAAAAGTAAAGAGAGAAGATGAGTTAAAGAAAGAAGAGAAACAGAAAAGAGAATCCGAAGTGGATGATTTATCCAAAGATGATTATTTTTTTGGTATTAAATCAAAATGTAAATAGCAAAGTTTCGTAATACGAGTAGTTCAAACGTGCGTTGCACATTGTCTGTATTATAAAAACATTTACATAATGGTAGAATATATTTTTGAAATTAAAAGAATTATACACACTTTTAACTTTTCTTTTTAATAAAATTACAGGGACAAAGTTTGCCAAAAAAATAAAAAAATACCTGGACAAAATATATTAAAATTCGTGTAAATATTTTTATTAATATAAAAACATACTTTTAAAATAAAGCTAAATGGAAAAAGTGTTTCCCTTAAGTTCAAATAAAATAATTATAATAATAACGTTGTAAACAAAGTAAATTTATTTAATGGAAAACTTTATCAGTTCAATAAAAATAAAAAACCACACTCATAAGTAATTATCACTTAATAAATACTATTTATTACATAATTAGTACTGCACAAACTACTAATTAATGACATAATTATTTATATGAATTAAACACTAATCAATTGCAAAATTAAAAGGATACTATTGATATTAATAGAAAATGTTAAGGGTAAAAGGGGAAAGTGAATGTTTTACACTCATTCCGTCTTTTATATAGCAGTAATAGGATGTTAAGTAATGCACTAAGGTTCCTAGATTAGAAATTGGTTACTCTTTCAACTTCCGATAATTTTTTTTTCCTGTGAATGGTAGATAGATGTGGTTTTTAGATCTTTAGTGTTCTCCTCTTATAATTATATACTACATTTTTATAGGTAATTCAAAACATTCACACACTTTAACACATGTACTCAAGTTTATTAACGTTGGTATCATGCAGAATGGAAGAAGATATATATGCCTTCTTTTGTTTTGCCAATCATGTTTACAAACCTTCCCAAAAATACGTAGGCAACAAACTTCAAAAGGAAAATAAGTTAATCAATTTTTCTGGCATAATATTCAATGTATTCATAGAAGTGGACACAATTTTAATAGTTGTACTCATTTCAATATTAATCTTACTTAGTCATTGGTATTAATTCCAAATCGTTAACTATGCTTAAGGGTTAAAATGTAAACATACACATAAAATTAAATATTCAAACACATTACCTACCAATTTTTAAGTCATGTGATAATATATACCTTCCGTCCTATCTTTGTCAGATACAGGGAGTATTTTTTTTCAATGAAATGAACAACAGCCACCTAGTTAACAAACATTTCAACATTGATTATATTGTCATTTGAATCATTAAACTTTGATTTAATTGTGATTAAATCACTCAACAAATTAAATAGGGAATTAAATTATCTAACAATAATTGATGACAGACTAAATGTTGCCAAGAGCTTGTTCTTGGCATCTTTATCAAAATAAAAAAATTTATCAAATCAATACCAACAACGTATCCTCTACAAAAAACAAATTTTCACACTTTCCAAAAATCTTTCTTTATATTATCACAACAGATTCTCCTATAACTCTAAAATTCTTTTATCAGAAATTCAACATGAAAATTAGTCAAGAGTTTTTTAAATTATGACTTCAAGATAGATATTGAATGCTAAAATTTTTATGAGCTATCAAATTAATTATTCTTCCATTTTTCCTCTCAAATAAGATGTGTCAAGAGTAGTAAGTTCTTGGTTTTCTTCGACTTTAATTCGATGATCAAGTAACAATCTGGAGTTAATGGAGTGACTTTAAATTTGTTGTAACTAAATTAAAGTTTAGCGATTTGATTACTAGCCACTAAAGTTAATCGGTCTAATTGTTGTTAAATTAAAGTCCACTGATCTAATTGCAAGCGATTAAAACTCAGTGATCTATCTATAAATAGAGCAAAAGTTCAGAAACTGTTGGTAGTTGGTACAGTTAATCCATTAATTGCATTTTTATTCAATGTGAGATTTATTTAATCCGTTAAAATGTCCCTGTGAATGTGGTTCATTGGAGACAACATTGAGCTATTTCAAAACTTAATTAATCTTTCATACAATATTAAGCTTCGAGGTTCCATCTTAAAAAATGAACAACCCAAGGTTTAGTTATATATATATATATATTATATTGTTATCAGTTTCGTTTTTTAACTTTTTATTCGATGCAGAACTTATAATTAATATGTTCTTGTAATTTGTAAAGAATGATCAACGGGCATTCGACTGTGTTGACTTTGTTGTCGCTAATCTCCTGCCTTACGCTGCATGACAATTATCAAGCAGAACAAAGAAAGAACCGAATGCTGGTGCTAAAATCCAATTGCTGTGCTAAAATCCAACTGCTTCAAGCTGTGAACTAAAATCTAATTGCTTCGAGTTATGAAGTTAAATGTTGTTAATTATAATCTCCTGCACGTTATATTTATCGACCTCAATTCTTCCTTATGGACTTTTGGAAGGATTTGCTGCTAAAGGCGAAATATGAGCACTAAAAAATTAAGAACAATGTTGATATTAAAATGACATCCAAACTGACACTGATTTCACAAAATTCAGTAAAAAAAACAGCAACGCACCACCACAAAATCAGCTGGGTTTATCAACCACAGCTGCAATTCTATTAAATGGGAACTCAAATTTACAGAATTAAGAGAGAAAGTTGAGAAGAGAGAAGAGAGTTGAGAATTACAGAGAGAATAGAAGAGAAGAATCGAGAACAAAATTCCCAACTCACTCTCCCTTTCCCTCAGCCTTCCATATGTCATGAAAAGTAAAAGTGAAAAAACGCATTCAGGAATTAAAAACGTAAGACAATGGAATAAAATAATAAAGGATATATAATGAATTAAAACGGCATCGTTGCAATCGTATTCAAAATTCCGTTGGCTTGACAGTTGCTCCCCTGTTTCTTCGTGTTTTCTTAATTCCCCAATTTGGCAATTCTAATCCTGCTTCCCCAAATGGCCTCACGTGACATCCTTCCCCCTTAGAAGAACCTTGTCCCCAAGGTTCGAATGTTGGAAAACTCTGAAGTATCTGCTCAGCTGACTCCCACGTAGCTTCATCAGCCCCTTTTCCCAGCCATTTAATCAACCATAAAACTACTGCCCCTCTGCGTTTCTGTATTTCCTTAACCTGTCAAATCTGATCTGGAATCGAGGCCTGAGGTTCTGGCTCAACAATATCCGGTAAGTTGGTAGTCACTACTGCCTCTGTCCCTACCTTCTTCTTTAACAAGGAAACATGAAAAACTGGGTGTACCTTAACAGAAGCTGGCAGATCCAACTTATAAGCAACGGCCTCCAACTTCTCAAGGATTTGATAAGGACCAAAGTATTTGGGACTGAGTTTCTGATTATCTCTTCTAGCTATAGATTTCTGCTGGTAAGGGTGGAGTTTGAGATAGACCCAATCACCAATGTTAAACTCCCTTTCAGTTCTTTTTCCATCAGCAAAATACTTCATTCTGGCCCTAGCTTGAGCCAAACTCTCCCTTAGTTGGTTATCCATGTGGTGCCTTTCTTGTAAGAAATCCTCCACAGAAGCTACATTGGTCTGTTGATATGGTCCCAAGGCCAATTGAGGGGGTGGAAGTCCATACAGTGCTTCAAATGGGGTTCGCTGAATGGAGCTGTGATAGGTGGTATTGTACCACCATTCTGCCAAGGGTAGCCATTTAATCCAACTTCGAGGTTTGGCATATGTCATACACCTTAGGTAGAGCTCCAGGCACTGGTTCACCCGTTCAGTTTGGCCATCCGTTTGAGGGTGATAGGCTGAACTCAATTGCAACTGTGTTCCCAGTAACTTGAAAAGTTATTGCCAAAAGATACTAGTGAAGATCTTATCCCTGTCTGAGATAATACTCTGCGGCAGACCGTGAAGTTTGCATATCTGATCTAAGAAAAGCTGGGCAACTTTCTTGGCTGTAAAGGGATGGACAAGAGCTATGAAATGCCCATATTTAGTAAACCGGTCAACAACCACCAAAATTGCTGAGTTCCTATCTGAGTTAGGTAACCCCTCAATAAAATCCATTGTCACATGACTCCAACAATGAGCAGGTTCAGGTAAAGGTTGGAGCAAACCGGGATAGGGATTGCAAACCTCGCACTTCAGAACCTCTTCCTTTATGTCTTTGATCATTCCTGGCCAATAAAAAAATTGCTTAGCTCGAAACACACTGGCTTGAATTCCAGAATGGCCTCCTTGCTGGGACCTATGGATACAGCTGATCAATTTCTGCCTGATTTGTCCCCCAGAATCAACATATATTTTCCCTTTGAACTTTAGCACCCCATTTTTGTACTGATAATCTGCACAGCCATTGGAATCCAAGAGACTGATCTGAATCTTTTCACTAGCAAAAGTGTCACCCTCATAACTATCCATCACCTCTTGAATCCAGGTAGGAGTTACAATGGACATCTCCAAAACCTCCCCTTCTGATGCATTTCTTCTAGACAATGCATCTACCACTATATTTTCATTCCCTTTTCTGTAGTGAATTTCATAGTCCAACCCCAGTAATTTTGTAAGCCATTTTTGTTGTAGAGGAGTGGTGATCCTTTGCTCCAAAAGATACTTCAGAGGTTGGTGGTCTGTTTTTGTGATAAAGTGATTGCCCTCAAGGTAGTGTCTCCATTTATTTACTGCTCTAACTATGGCCAAGAGTTCTTTCTCATAAATGGACAGCCCCAACTTAGTTGAATTGATTGCCCTACTGAGGTATGCTATTGGTTTCTTGCCCTGACTGAGAACTGCTCCCAAACCCCCATGGCATGCATCAGACTCTATGAGGAAGTGTTGACTGAAATCTGGCATGGCAAGTATAGGTGTGGTACTCATAGCTTCTTTCAATGCCTCAAAGGCCTGTTGAGCTTCTTCTGTCCATTCAAACCCATCTTTTTTCAGTAGATTGGTAAGTGGTTTTGCAATTCATCCATATCCCTTCACAAATTTTCAGTAGTACCCGGTCAACCCCAAGAACCCTCTTAGCTGTTTGAGATTCGTTGGTTTTGGCCAGGTTCTCATGGCTTCAACTTTCTTAGGGTCAGCTGCCATACCTTCTGCACTTATAATATGCCCCAAATACTCTACTCTTTGCTGTCCAAATGAACACTTGCTTAGCTTGGCATAAAGCTGATGTTTCCTCAGATTTTGGAGTACAATTTGTATGTGTTGCTGATGTTCTGCCAGGCTGCTACTATAGACCAGAATGTCATCAAAAAACACAAGAACAAACTTTCTGATATGCTCTTTAAAGACCTTATTCATGAGGCTCTGGAAAGTTGCAGGGGCATTGGTTAACCCAAAAGGCATAACCAAGAATTCATAAAGCCCCTGGTGTGTTCTAAAAGCTGTTTTGTAAACATCTTCTTGCTTAACTCTAATATGATGATATCCAGCCTGCAAATCAATTTTGATGAAGCACTGTGCTCCATGTAACTCACCCAGTAGTTCATCAATCATGGGCATGGGAAACTTATCCTTTATAGTGAGCGGGTTAAATTGCCTATAATCCACACAGAACCTCCAACTTCCATCTTTCTTTTTGACCAACAAAACTGGGGAGGCAAAGGGACTACTACTTGGCTGAATAATCCCTGTTTCCAGCATCTCCTGTACCATTTTTTCCACTTCATTCTTCTGCAGATAGGGGCATCTATATGGTCTCAATTTAAATGGCTGAGCTCCCTCTTTCAATGGGATTTGGTGCTCATGTGCTCTTTCAGGGGGTAATCCTTTAGGTTCTGAAAACACATCATCACACTCTTTCAAGACTGATTGAAGCTCCACTAGTACATCAACCCAGTCTACTTTTGAGATGGAATAGATATGGGCTATCAGCCCATAATCTTGGTTATTAACTGCGACAAGAATTGTGAGGACAGCTCTTCCCAGCTTTTAATTGAGTTTTGGGGGAGTTCCCTCAACCACTTAGCCAGGATGTCCCCAAGAGTTGTAGGGAACGCTCTACACATGGCCTCCTCTCCGGCTCCTTGCAGTTCCATCCACAACATGAATTTGTCTATGTAGGAGTTCGGGTCGGTTTCCCCGGTGTACGGTGGCATATGCAGTAACTTCAGTTTTGTCAATGGGGTCTGCAGGATGTCTACACTGAAGGGGGAAGGTCTCTGCTCGGAGTATCCTCTTTGAGGGGTTTCTGTGTATTTCCTCTCCAGTTCGGCGAGCCGATACCTCATCTCCAACAGCTCCGTCTTCGCGTGTTTGGATGGGTGCGTTAGCCCCAAGTCTTGGTATTGCGAGGCTTGAAATCGTTCATTTCCTTGGCCGTTAGCTTTCTCCGCCGGGTGGAGCAGGGGCTGTTTCATGGCCGACCTTAGATACTTCGAACGCCCAGCGGTATTTTTGCTGCGGAGTGCAGTTCTCTCAGCATTGGATGGATGTGGGCTCTCGACAACATGGCTGGGATTTGGCCTCTGAGTGTCCACCTCGGTGCTCCTTCTAGCCTCTACATTAGGCCCCCGCTGTGCTGATTGTACCTCTTCCGGGTAGGCTCTTATGCGCTTTTGTGTTTAACATTGTTGTATTTGATCCAGTTGTTGCTGCATGCGCTGCATGGTTTGTAAGATTTTGTCGACCACAGGTTGGGACAGTGGCTGTGTCGGAATTGGACTAGGAACGGTGGCTGCTTCACTAGCGGGGATGGGATCTTCATCCCTCATCGTCCGAGAGAGAGAGACTTGGCTGCAATAGACTGATTTTTGCTCATAGTAGTGCTCATGGTAGCGTTGTGGCTGTTAACCGGCCCTCCTTCTAGCGTCAAATTGTTGACAATGATTTATACTGGAACTACACCGTTCTCGATAATTTAACAATCCATAATTGTTCTCTCTTCTTTAATTGCAAGATCCATAATTTTTCTGCAAAACATATCTTCTTATTATTTCTTAATAAAAATTAATATTGAATATCACGTAATAATATCTTCTAAGAGAACTACATTTGCATTACATGTTACATAATTTAAAAAAAAAAAAGAACAAGTAATGCGATGTAGAAAAAATAAAATAAATGGTTCAAAAGATCGATATGTTAGAATATGCTATTATTTGTTTTACAGCAAGAACTCAAAACAAATTTATTTTTCCATAAAAGAAATTTATTTTGGATTGTGGTGGAAAGATAGCGAACGAAGATGTTAATTAGAAAATGGAAAATTGCACCCTGATATTCCTTTCTTTTGAAATATTTTTTTATAGTAGTTTGGTTTCAATTGTAAATTTGGTGTGGTGCTCTTACTAAATTCATTTTTAATTTGGGATGCATTTATAATGTGGTGGGTCAATTAACTATTGTTTTGGCAATATAATTATACATTTTCTAATTTATATATATATATATATATATATAATTAATGACATACTCAAAGCCGTTGCAGAGATGACATAAAATAGTATGTTTATGACTTGTAAATCAAGAGGACATGCAGTTAAGTGGAGGCGTGGACTTATTTTAGTGGAAAATTACCGGCCGGCTGATGAAGTGGGATGCCGGATGTGAACTCTGCAAGATCATTAACAGCAAAAATTAACTAACAGAATGCATGCATGTAGGTATAATATGCGTGAAGAATAAGGATTGTTAAATGTAACTTACCTGAAATCGTCGTATATATTTTTAGGAAAGTAAGAAACAACTCAGAATACTTGAAAATGCAAATGAAATGCTTCACAACAAGCAGCAGCTGCTGGGTTTTGTGGTTCGCCGGCAGATGACGAATTCTCTCCACCACCAACAAGATAAGGACGGGATCTCTTCAGTGGTAGGTAGGCAAGACCAATAATGGCCGTTACCCCAACCCGGATCATGGCAATTATTATTAGTGTCATTATAATGTTAGCTTCCATTTCCTTTGTATTTTTTGCTGTGCTGATTGACAAGCGAGAAACCCAGCGAACATGCCCCCAGGGCATATCTCCCAGTGGCAAAGGGGAGGGCGGTAAGGGCTCAGCGCGGCAGTGTGCAGGGTTCGATTCCCCAAAGGTGGAATTGGCCTTGTTGGAAGCGGGAGTAACCAATAGGGTGACGAGCCCTGGCCTTGCCATCATGCCCTCCACCCTGGCTGCTGGGAGGCACATCCTGCGATTTACATCCTCCACCAAGGTCCAGGGCAGGGTCGGTGGGGGCCCTCGGGTTTGAGGTTCAAACATTTTTGAGAAACCCAGCGAACATATATAGTGTATTAATTTCTTTCTACCCTACCTACTTAGTTACCCTCGTATTCGGTAATCATTTCTAATAGTAAAAAAGAAGACTCACAATTTTACTACTTGTTCCTCTCACTATTGCTAGAAATGACAAGAAAAAATAAGGGTTCCCCCAGAAAAGAAAATTGAAGTAGAACGAGTACGTAGCCAGGTACGTGGAGAAAATTTTAATTTTTTTAATTTAAACAGTAATGGTAAAAATATTATAAAGGACTTTATGAGTGAATATTATAAAGGGTAAAAATTTTAATTTTTTTAATTTAAACAGTAAGGGTAAAAATATTATAAAAGACTTTATGAGTGAATTTATGAAATGTTGAGGACTTATGACATTGAAAAAAAGGTTAGGGACCCAGCTAAAGAAAAATGTAAAGGTTGGGTACCGTTTATGAAATTAACCTTATTTTCAATGGACAAGAATCTTGTTATTAGTATATACTTCCACCATCCTACAAAGGTAGCCTAACTCTTTACATTACACACCATCAAATCAGTCACCATCTTTTAAAGAGTTTTCTTCCCACCATATTTATGGTTCTTTTATGGAGTTCACTGGACACTATCTTATTGTGTCTAATGAATTATGTAGTAAAAATGTGTCCAATGAGATCCTATCACATAATCTATTAGATATCAGAACTTCGTAGAAAATTTACCATATTTGCATAAATTGTTGGGATTATTGCCTCAAAAAGCGAAACTAAAGTTGCCAAAAGCCAATGTGGAAATTATTTGGGAGTTAACACTTGCCATGATCGTGAATAAATTTGGAATAAAGGGAAAGTTAGTCAGCTTAGCACCCGGAGGAACAGGGAGGCATGTGTGTGCACGTGCACACCCAACTTTTTTAGTCCCCCCAACCTAACCCCATTTTTTGGGTTTCAAATTGAGATTTTTGTGGAAAGTTTCTGCAAAGCATAAAAAAACAAAAGGGCAGAGCACAAATCCCAACAAATTGATTGACCTCTGTTTTCTTTCTCTTTTTATCTCGTCTCTCTCCCTCTCACGTATTAATCCACTGTCCCACGCTGAGTCTCCTAATATCACATGTGCTATATATAATAACACTATATAACACATATGACATATATATAAAGTGTCCACATATATGTCACATGTGTCATATAGTGTCATAATATATAACACATATAGTACTATATCATTTTCAATCCCACACCTCTCTTTCAAACTATTCTGTTTTTTCTCATCTTATTTTCTCTCTCGTACTACTTTTTTGTTTTTTTTTTTTTTCAAATCTTCTTGTATATTGTAATTGATTTATTTTTCAATGATTTTGATATCTTTCTTGCTCATTTTTTAATTAATTATATCTATATATTCTTCACAAAATTTTTCTTTCATAACATATAAATTTCCCAACACACAAACATTTATTAAATAAGAAACATTAAAGTTATCAAATATATTATTTATGTGATAAATTAGTAACAAATTTTTTAGTATAAATCAGTTCTTTTTAAACTTGATAAGTATTATGAAATGAAAAATGTACACATTTATATAAAAATGACATGTACTTTGTTAATAAATTTTAAGAATGTTCAAAGTATGTCTGGGAAAGAGAAAAAAATAATTATTAAGTTTTTGGTAACTTTTTTTTTCTCAATTTGTGCGCACATTAGCTTTAGAAGTGGGCTCCGCCATTGCCTGGAGAGTTTTCTTATAAGTTGTAACTCTTTGTGATAGTGACGGATTTAGAAATTTTTTCGGCATGGGCTGAGATGGAAAAAATTCAATTTTAACAAAAGCATATATTAAAAAAAAATCCCTATTTAAATTATAAAAAAAAAATTCAGGCCGGCACGAGCTATATCGAATCCGCCAATGCTTTGTGATTTGTTCAAATGGTAAAAAATTAGGTGTGGCAAAGTTTGGGCTTAATTTTTCGAAATCACTTGAGTCGGGTCAAAGAAATAATAACTTAGCATCTTGGGATTTCTTGTATTCTTGGCGGGTTAGACAAATGGTAAAAATTAGTAGACGCGGTAAAACTTATAATATTTTTCTTATAATACTTGAGGGATGAGTTTGGCGAGTGAAAATTCTATACAATTGTAAAGGACCTTTCATATAGTAGAAAGTTTTGATAATCTGTTAAATTTGTCTTCGTTTTTTTATTTTTCTTTTCTCAATTAAATTTCTTGAACAATGATTCTGCGAGCATAATTGAGAAATTTGCTTTAATTCCTAACATATTGTACAATAATCAATAGGTCGGACCTCTAATGCAGGCTCCTTATTGAAGAGCCGCTCTGATTTTTCAGAAAAAATCTCGTTTTAATAATAATCTCTTATTAATGTCATTTTTCCCATAGAAAGTTAATGCATTCCAAATTTCTTTCATTTTGGAAAGCAATGTTGAAGCTTTGTTCAAAGCAGTAGGAATTCATCAGACGTAAAGCATCGTTATTTTAAAAAGCAATGTTCCAATAGGCCGTTGTATTATTTTATGTTTTTGCATCATGTCAATTGTAGCAATATTCTCACCTAATTTATTGGTGACAGTGACACACACTAGTCTAATTAAATCTAAAAATTCCCAAGGGGGGACAAAGAAAGAATTGATCATTCCAGAAGTTTTTATAACACTTTAAACAATTTCTAAATGTTATGGTGGACTTTGAGTACATAATTAGTTATTGAAACTTGATGCAAGTCTTGTGATAGACAGGAGTGGAATGTGATGTTTGATGGTCGATGGCCTTCGTGCATTTACCCTATTCAGTTTTCGTGATAGTAATTGAAATAAGTCTTGCAAAGTTTCATGTTGAAGTAATTGGCTATCCTACAATTCTGCAAATGCAACGCCTTTAGTAATAGAAAACGTGTTTTAAAGCTTTACAACTTCAGCATTTATTCATCTTGTATATGTTTGCAGTATCACAAAGTGACGAATTAATTTGTCAGGTAAATTCTCTCTCATTTAATTTGTAACAAGTAATTGTAGATGGTAAACATCTGTAGCAAGTATTCGTAGATTAAGTCGTATGTGATTTGTACTTCTAAAATGATCGTAATAGTTGATCCAATGAGTGGATATAGATAGAGCACTCGACAAGCACTCTATTCAAAAATTCAATCTCGCGTGATAAATTCTAAGAGTTTACAAAACGCATGATAAATTCCACAAGTCATTTCAGTGTTCTTCTCCATAGAAACCATGGAATTTTCTAGTGAGAGTTATGAGAATATATGCAAAGGGATTCATGAATCGTTGGATATAGATTTTCTAGTTCAAGTTCTAACTAGTGTTAGCCAACTAGAATGCAGTAAAATCAGAGAAACACACACAAAGGTTTATGGGGAGGATCTTGTCCAAATTCTTGAAAACTAGCCAAGAATCTTCAGTAACTTGTGCAGCTTTGTCCAAATTGATGCTTAATCCACACGAACGTGACGCCGTGGTGGCCAGAGAGGCGCTCGAAGAACCCATCAATTACAAGGCTTTAATCGAAATATTTACATGTCGAAAATCAAGCCACGTTCTTCTCATACTACAAGCTTATAGATCAAGATTTAGGAGGCTGTTGGATCAAGATATTGCAAGAATTGAACCTCCCAATCCTTACCAGAAGGTATGCTAATTATTCGTCCCGATTATCCCCTGCACCTCTCTGTTTCATCACTTCCAATAACCTTTCTTAATCCTAGTTAAAAAGCAAAGTGGACTTTATATTTAAGACAGAGGGAGTATATTCTGAAGTATAATGCTGAATATATAATGGTTTGATGTGCATCTAATGACTTTCATTAATGAAAATTTGGGGATTGTGGTGTCTGATAATCAAGAAATTGTGAATGGTCTTTTTTTTCTTGGCTCGGGCAGATATTTATGGCGATGTTCTAATATGACTAGGTATATAGTTGGTCGCTCAAATATA
>CAVNYN010270531.1:0-41217 GCA_963692815.1 Nyctanthes arbor-tristis | reverse complement strand
TATAGTATTTATGTCCATAATCTTTTGATTACATCTCTCATCTTCAACCTTTAACCAGTTAGCAAATATTATATCTTAAACAATAATTTTCTTTCAAAACATGTGATAAGATGGTGAAAGTAATTTATTTGCACATCGCATTTTTTATAAGAAAAAAGAAAAATAATAATTAAAACAAAAATGTGAGAAATTTTTTCTTTATTTAAAAGTTGGCTAATATAATTTTTAAAAAGTAATCATCAAAACCGATATAAATGGAATGTTAATTATAAAAATATGAGGTAAAAATATTTGGAATGTAATTTTAACAATGACTATATATTAAGAACTATAATTTCAATTAAAATGTGGTGTAAATGTAAAAATGTGTAGTGTGAATATAAATAGCCTAAACAAATTCAGAACTCCCACATCCAACAAGTTCTTGAAAAGTGGCGGCGACGATATAGCAAGTTAGCGACCGTGCTTCACGGCTTTTGGGAGTTATGGAAGTGTTTGGCAACTAGTTTATAAACTAAAATATTTTATAAACTGCAACGCATCACCATTTGAACACATCATATCTAGCATTATATGACATTTTATCTCTACTGACATGAACACGTATAATATATTTATTACAATCTTAAAAAGTTTAGGAGAGAACAATGACACAGCTAAAACTTCCCAGACCTCAAGAATAGCGTAAAAATTTTGAAGTTAATGAAATAATGAAGCTTCAAATGAGGAAAAAGAAAGGCAATGGTAATACATTCGTTTTGAGATACACTCAGAACAGTCTCGAAAACAAATTGAGAAGTTCATGAAGATTATAAATTGAGATGGTGTGTTAATGCCGATGAGATTTTCCTTTCGGGGGCCCAAAAAAAAAAATTGTTGGAGAGATTTACAAAATGAATTCATCAACTTGGTTGACGCGGATCCAATCAAAGAAACAAGAACATATGCTGTATATATCCAAAAAGAATAGTGCTATTATCTCAATGTGATCTCCTTATTAACCATTAAATAAATAAAGATCCTCATATATTTATACATATCAACCCATACTTCAATATAGTGATATCAACTAGACTAGAGACCAGTTTTCAGTTTAAATAAATAGCATCACTCATCCAAAAACCTAGGAAATGAAAATGAAGAGCTAGAAACCATGGGCCTATTTTGTTTATATTTTTTGAATTTATTTTGGGTCATGTCTTTCAAGCGTAAATAATAAGTAGAAGAATGATTTTATTTCCCTTGTTTTGAGAATTTCAGATTTTTAATCAAAAAATATTAGAATGCAAGGTTCCTAAAGTCAAAAAATTCGAGCGCCATATCAGCAGAGTGTTTGGCAACTTGGATTATAATCTGTTACGTGGTATCATGTTATTCGAGGGCCATATCAACAGAGTATTTGACAACTTTTATTTTTTAATTTTTTGAAAAATGTGAAACTAATAAAATGATGTCGTGTGGCAAATATTGACCTCAAAAGAAAATTTTTTTTTTGAAATTCAGCCTGCTAAACCAAAAAAATAATAATAATAATAAATAAATTAATGTACCCTGCCGCTTTCCAAACTACCCCGTGCAATTCCTATTTGCCAATTGAGAGAAACCCTAAATGAAGAACTCAAATTTCCCAACTTGGCCAAATCTCCCAAATTCCCAATTGAGGAACCTAACTCAGTATCTCTCCAATCAATTCAATCGCGTTATTCAATTCACCATTGCCGAACCGGACGCCATTGCTGGCTGTTGGCTGCTGCTTAGCTCTCCGCCGTCCGCGACTGCGTCATCTTCTCACCGAGTGCTCACTGCTACAGCGCCCGCTCTCCCGGGTCTGCACTCTGCTGCTGTGGCGTGAGCGGCTACGACCTGCCCATGCGCTGCTGTCGCCTCTCTGGCGTCCACCTCTCTGATTGATTGGTAAATTGTTTTTTTTTTCTTTTTTTTTTGGCGTTTTAATATTCTCTAATTATTTTTGCAATAATAATGGATAACAATGTAATCAAGCTAAAATGTATTTTTCGAAAATCAAAATAAAAAATAGAAAATTCACAACATCTCGTCTAATTTCCTCAAGTTGCCGAAATAAAAAAAATATTGGGGGCGTCCTTTTATTAATTTAATTTGAAGCTAAAAAATTAATTATAAGATTAAGCCAATTTCTCAAAAAAAAAAAGAAAATAATAATAATAATAATAATAATAATAATAATAATAATAATAATAATAATAATAATAATAATAACAACAGGTTTCTCATATGTTCTAAGAGCCTCTCCAATACAGGACTGCGGTGTAGGTAAGGAACATAGAGGTTACTACCTAACCTAATTAATTAGATATTGGCAAGTTTACAAGTGCAAATCTCATTTCGTAAGCCAAATTGTTATTTTTGCAAGAAACATATGTAGCTTAGAGTTAAGCATAACACTATTTTTTATTTTAAATTTTCAAGTACAATATAATGTATAATAACCATAATCATTACAATCATAATCACTGGATTTATATCTGTAAACCAATTAGCAACCTTACTATTAGACCAATATAAACTTGATCAAACCCACACAAACTTATCCATTTACTAGACCACGAAATCTCAAATATTCTAGGGCCTACTTAAGACAAACACTCTATTATAAACATAGAAGCGGTGCAACTAACAAGGACGCGGAGTGGCAACCGCAAAAAGAGGAAACCTTTTATGAACAGTGAGTCCACTAGCTTCACTCATGTCCACATCACTCGCTTTTCCTCCATTAGGCAATGCAAAGTCAAATTTGTGTACCAGTTTTGCCAATGCAAGCTCATTAACAGCTATGGCAAATGACATACCAGGACAGCCTCTTCGACCAGCACCAAAAGGAATAAACTCAAAGTTAAGCCCTTTGAAATCTATGTCTTTTGCAAGAAACCTTTCTGGACGAAACTCATCAGCATTTTCCCAAAATGAGGGGTCTCTTCCAATAGCCCAAGCGTTCACCAACACTTGAGTGCCTGCTGCAATGTCATAGCCCATGAGTTTAACGGATTTGGTTGACTCACGAGGAACCAACAATGGTAAAGCAGCATGAAGTCGTAGACTCTCCTTAATCACTGCTCTCAAATACCGCAGCTTTTCCAAATCAGCTTCCGTTATCTCTGGCTTCTCTCCAGCTACTTGTCTAACCTCATTTTGCAATTTTTCCAAGATTTTAGGATGCCTTAGAAGCTCCGCCATTGTCCACTCCATTGCTGTATGTGTTGTGTCGGTTCCACCAGAAAACATATCCTGTTCAAGAGGAAGATGCATGTAAAAGTTCGTATATTCTCAAGCTTGTATATATCCTTATTATACTTAAATTAGTTACTAAGAAAAACGAAATAAGTTTTATGTTATCTTGAAATTCTAAGTCCACATGCGAATCATAAACTTAATGGCATGATATACAAATTCTTACAAGGATAAGAGCTTTGATCACATCAGTTTCCAGTTGAAAACCTGTCCAATTTTCTTTTTGAAATTCAAGCAATATATCCACAAAATCAGATCCTCCATTTTCGTCAGTACTACTATCACGGGGTTTCTTCCCTTTGTTTCTGTTCCTGTGTTCTTCAATAACCCCTTCCAAGAATTCATCGAAATGTTTAGCCACTTGTCCCACTTTAGCATCCAAACCATTGAATTTGTTAACCCATGCAAGCCATGGAATGTAATCCCCTATAGAGAAAGTACCCAATAAGCTCACAAAATCCCTCAACAACTCGAATTTTTCTCCTCCTTCTCCAATACCGTATTTTCTCCCCAACGCCGCCCTGCACACTATATCATTTGTAAGAGAAACAAAAATATTTGTCAAGTTTATTGACGAATTAGGTAAGGAAGACAATTGTCTGATTTTCTCCGCCATAAGATACGTTTCTTCTTCTCTAATGCAACGGAAAGACTGAACCCGAGTATTACTCAGAAGTTGTATGACACATATGCTTCTCACTTGTCTCCAGAATTCACCATAAGGAGAAAAACCTATGTCCTTGCAGCGGTAAAGAAGCTTATCTGCCATGCTTGATTTCGGCCTGTGGAAGAAGACACGTGTGAGGTTGTTGTTTTGTTTCAAAATTATAAAAACTGGTATATTTCATAGGGCAACCAAGTACTAACTAGTTCTCCACCAGACGACTTACCAGCATGGTATTAGAGCTTCCTATTTATTATCTAATTTTGTCAAAGGTTTTCATTAGGGATTTAGGAAAAGAATAGGAATGTTTTTTTTTTTTTTTTCCAGAAAGAATTATTTTACTTTGTACTAATGTATAAAACTATTTTAAAAATGCATACATGGCCATGTGCATTATAGGCATTGATTTAACAGTTGGCAGAAATTTAGGATCCATTTAAGTAGTGTGTTATTTGTAAGACTTTTTTATTCACGTGGTAAAACTTTTCCCCGAATTGTCTCTCTAGATGTACCATGATGTTCTGTATGAGAAATCCAATTAATTAAGTGACCAGTGTAATGAAATTTACTAAAAAAGCTTAATTCCAAGAAATAATTTAAATAAATTTATCCTTCCTGAATTGGAAGATGTAAAAATTAGAAAGAAAAAAGAGAAAAATTATTCGGACTGACATCAACCTGCTGGAGAAAATCAAGTCATAATCTCTCATGACTTGGCGTGCCGCATCAGCAGAAGACACAACCAATACCGGGACACTACCTAGATGAAGCAACATAAGAGGACCATAGCGTCTAGACAGTGACCAGAGCGAGCGGTGAGGGTATGAGCCTAGTTGATGAATATTTCCAAACAAAGGAATACGTGGAGGAGACGGTGGTAGCTTTGTCGGGGTTGGAGAACTCGAAACAACATTGCAAAACACTTTCCAACTGAAGATGATGAACAAGAAGAAGAAAGCAAGAGCAACTATACATTGTGAAATCAACATGATATGTCTAATTAATTTGCTTTTGGGTGAAGATAATGTAGCTTCCTACGTTTGGATGAACAAGTATATATGGGTGGTGTGTTTTGATAAAGGGACTGTACTCATAATAATGTTGTCCATAAAAATGTAAACGTGTCAAAATTAATTTATGATATTTTGTAGTTTGTATTTTGTCGACATATATACATGCCACCAAATAATGGACACTGCCTCATGGGATTCCTTTTCTTCAAATTAGTTATTTTGTTTTACTTATATACAGAGATATATATACACACACACGCACACAAATAAAAAATATAGTTTGTTTAATCTAATTAACATTTTCATAATTAATCATCATTCACGCTAATGGATTAAAAATTTAACGTGTGGCTATTAGATGATTTATTATCAAAGATCTGGTAAATTCAAAAATCAAAAGATATGTTTCATTAATGAAATATATTAAATCATGTGACAACTATATGTAGATTTGTTCGTGAGCCAAGAGCTTGCACTCGAGCTTGTTGAAAGGATAGCTGACCTGAGTGTGAACACTTGTCAAATGTACAAGTTCACAAGCCCGAACACTTGTCAAATTAGCGAGCCCGAGCACGACAAGCCACCATTGATCGGCTCAACTCGTCAAAAGTACAAGTTCACGAGCTGCTTGCAAACTGACTCGGGTTGAGCTTACAAAAATGTGAGCCTATTCCTGAATACAAACACATTTTCAACTTGGCAAGCTCAAGCCAAGCATGAACACGGCTCAATGAGCCGAGCCATTTTGCTCAGCCTACAATATGATTGTCAAGATCTATGTAATCTAATAACATTTTAGTTCACTCCTAAATTCTTGATCAAGAATTTGATTCCCTTTGCTGACAAATTTTTTGTAGTAATATATATATATATATATATATATATAAAGAAAAAAAAATAGAAAGCTATATGCATGGTGGTTAAAAAGGATAGAAGGTTCATGCCCCAAATGATTTGGACATGAGATATTTAGATGCTAGATATTTTGATAGCAGTTTATTATCAACTCAACGCGTTCATTGGTTAGCTCGACGGCCCACAGTCCTTGTATCAATTTATTTCATTTCAAGATTAAGCCAATTTCTCTCGGAATAATCTCTGTGGTGATTGATATATCTTGGTCTTTGTTTGTCGGTGTTATTTTCCCTTGTACTATTTTTATTTTATTTTATTATATATATATATATATTTTTTTTTTGTCGTTCGCTCGGATGTTTGGCTCTGGCTAAGTCTTTAATTTGTATGTTATTTGGCTCTGGCTGAGCACTAGGTGACTCTGACTGAGCCTTGTGTTCTGTTCACAGCATTGTGTTTTATAATTGGAATGAAAATAAAAAATTATTGTTAAAAAAAATTCTCTCAGAATAAATTTAATTGATTTCACATCTATTATGTTCCAACTATATATGTAGTTGTAACATTGCTGGGAATATATATACACTTAAAAGTCAATCACATTACTTTCAGTGGTGGAGCTTCATTTTGGAAAGTGTAAGTTGCTTAAGCTTTTCTATAAAATCAGATTTGACTCTTTACACGGAGGCAGGTAGCTAGTAAAAATGTGTCAATTCGCATGAAAAACTTGCCAAGTCACATGCATTCAGCAAATTTCTATTGGTTACCTAGCTCCGTGCAAGGAGCCAGATCTAGTTTTATAGAAAAGCCTGCAGTTGCCCTCCCATAGTTTGGAAATTTTCCACCTTTTTTTATTGTCCTTAGTTTATTCTTTCCTTCTTGAAAATTTAGTTAACTGATTTTGAATTGACTTAGAAAAATAAAATTTAGTTCTTACTTTAAAGGTCTACTAGTTAAGCCAATATAGAAAAAGAAAATTTGTACAATTTTAAAATATTATACACATATTTTTCTAGGACTGTCAAAATACTACGACTTATTTATGTAATTGATTTTATTTACTAAGTTGGAGAGATTTATTTTGAAAATAATGTTATTCAATGTAAAAGCAGTATTTAGTTTGAAATAGGTATAGTTTGAAATATTTTAATTAAAACGAACATCGTTTTTTATTATTTAATTTTTGCCCACAGAAATAAAAATTTCTGTATCCGCCACTAATTACTTTTTGCAACCCATATATTGAGTTATTACTAATTTTTGCCCATGCATTGATAAATACTTGAGTGCCTGCTGGAATGTCATAGTCCATCCGTTTAACAGATTTTGTCGATTCGCGAGGAACTAGCAATGGAGCAGAAGCATGAAGTCGTAGACTCTCTTTAATCACCGCTCTCAAATACTGCAATTTCTCCAAATCTTCCTCCATTATCTCTGACTTCTTTCCGGCTGCTTGCCTAACCTCGTTTTGTAGTTTTTCCAAGATTTTTGGATGCCTTAGAAGCTCTACCATCGCCCACAATAGAGGTCGTATCGGTTTGGCCATTATATATATCCTGTTCAAGAGGAAGATGCATGCATTTAATTAAAATTAGCAATTAGTTAAGAGGAGAATTCAATGTCCACCTTCAGATGATAAACTTAATGGCATGATATAGCAGCCTTTAAACAGCCAACTTCAAGTTTACTATGAATAAGGAATTTACACTACTGCTAGAAATAATGTGTACGATAGAGAGAATCTTACAAGGATGAGAGCTTTGATCACATCAATTTCCAGTTGCAAACCAGCCCCATTTTCTTTCTGAGTTTCAAGAAATAAGATCAACAAAATTGGATCCAATTTCACTGGTACTACCATCGTGGGGTTTCTCTCCTTTGTTTCGATTCCTGTGTTGTTCAACAACCTCCTCCAAAAATTCATCGAACTATTTAGCCACGTTTTCCGCCTTGGCATTCAAACCGTTGAATTTGTTAACCCACGCAAGCCATGGAACGTAATCCCCTGTGGAGAAAATACCCAATAAGCCCACTAAATCTCTCAATAACACCTTGAGTTTTTTCCCTTCTTCTCCAATGCAATATTTTCTCCCCAACACCGCCCCCACACACTATATGTTCGTAGGAGAAACAATAATATCAGTCAAGTTTACTGATGAATTAGGGAAGACAACTATCTAATTTTCTCCACCATAACATACGTTTCTTCTTAGCTTATGTGACGGAAAGATTGGACCCGTCTATTACTCAAAAGTTGTAGCACACATATGCTTCTTACTTGTCTCCAGAATTCACCGTAAGGAGAAAATAAAAGCCACATCCTTACGGCCAACACTTTAGTTGACAACTCGTGTGAAATCAACAACCTCATGAAACCAAAGCAACTATACAGTGTGAAATCAACATGATATATTGATATCTAATTTGCGTGATAGTAGATGTAAGTGCGTGCGTCCAAATTCAATTAGCATCATAGTTTGTATTTGCCCACACGCATGCAAGCGACCAAGTAATAGAATTTCGTTTAATCTTCTCTATTAATTCAATTATTATGCCGACTGTTCCTGAACAAATATTATCGGGCAAATCCATTTGACTATATGCATGAGTAATGTTCATCGAAATATTTGAATTTTTAACACGTTTTCAAAAACAAATAGGAGTTAGAGGAGTTATGTCATTAGATTTTTAAAAGTGATCTCATATATATGTTACTATACTTTAAAACTTATCTCAGTTGTCACTATACTTTTAAAAAGTTATCTCAACAGCCATTGTATTTTAAAAATTATCCCACTAACCATTCAATTCGTCTTGGTTTGTCATTGAACTTGTTTCAATCTGCAATTTTCTTAATTGAAAACTTATTATTTGATTGTATCATATATTAATGATTGAAATGTTACATAGGAAAATCCATTTTCTATATTTTTGTTTTATTATTTTTTAATTGAGTATACTAACTAATGAGTGGTTAATGGAGTAAGTTTTTTTTTTTTAAAGTTCGATGGCTTACGTTGTATGTTTTAAAGTATAGTAGTAATAAAGACAACTTTTTGAAAAATTCAATTACATTTGAATTAACTTTAAAAGTACAGTGACATATGAGACTATTTTTGAAAAGTTTAATAATATTTGAGATAATTAACGCTGAATTAGAGCTAAATGTCCATTTTCAATTTTTGGATAGGACGGAAACTTTGATCCAAAGCCCCGACAGAGGTTATATATTTTTGCAGAAGTAAAATATAATTATATTATTTTCTTTGTTTATTTAAATTTTGAATTGACAAGTGCAAATTCTTAGACAGGAAAAAATAACAAGTCATGTTCAATAATGACAAAAATGTGTGTTTCCGTCCAAGGCTTTGTTCTTTACAGCTAAAAGTTTTAGCTTTTCGGGGAAAAAAATATTATTGTTTGAAATGTGTGGTCAAAAAGTAAGAAATTATCAGGAATGAAAAGTGAAAATATATAGTTTATTGAATTTTTTAATAGTGAAAAATAACTAAATAAGCTATAGATAACGAGTCATAACACATTAAAGTTTGCAGTGATGGTGACTGTTCGATAGTGGTGGTGGACCGATGGAAAAAGTTACAAAAGTCTTTTATTTTTCCCATGAACTGGAATTAAAACATTAAAGTGATGGGCGATGGTAATTCAGTAGTGGTGGTGGTGGTGCAAACTGATGGTAGGGTGACATTGGCTGGCGATGGTGGCAATCGATTGAGGCATGAGCCTCAAAAAGAATAAAGAATAAGCACACCTCATGGCACGTTCCATTTTCCCTTTTTTCTTCTTTTTGCAATTTTTTCTCAAGTTTAAAATCGTGCGTCACAAATCTTTTACTTACACACAGACATATATATATATAATATGAAATTAGCATGTTTTACTTGTGTATAGATACTATAATTTGCTTACTAGTTATTTTAATCCAATTCACATTTTTCACATCGTTTTTTTGTTAGACATTTTCACAATTAGTCATCATTGGAAAAACAAATCCCAAGAAAAAAAATTAAAAAAACAGGTTCACGCCCCAAGTGATGATAGGACATGAGATATTTAGTTCCGATCTAACACCATATAGCATGTCACCGAATCCGTATAGTACCATATAATCATGTGGTGTGTATCGGTGCCCACCACATAGGAAATAACAACAATGTGGCATGCCTCAATATATATCACATGGTCATATATCATATGGTATATACATATAGTGTTAGATTATTTTTAAATATTTGGATAGCAATCAACCCACTACGTGCATCGTGTTAATTACCGTAAATATAAAATAAATTAAAATACTGGGGCCGTCCTTTTATTAATTTAATTTGAAGCAAAAAATTTAATTACAAGATTAAGCCAATTTCTTAAATAATAATAATAGATTTCTCATATGTTCCAAGAGCGTCTCTGATACAAGATTGCGGTGTATATAGGGAACATACAGGTTACTACCTAACCAAATTAATTAGATATTGGCAAGTTTACCCGCGCAAATCTCATTTCATAAGCCAAATTGTTATTTTTGAAAGAAACATATGTAGCTTAGAGTTAAGCATAACACTCATTTTTTATATCATTACAATCATTACAATCACAATCACTGGTATTATATCTATAAAACAATTAGCAACCTTTCCATTAGACCAATATAAACTTGATCAAACCCACGCAAACTTATCCATTTGCTAGACTCGAAGATGAGATCTCAAATATTCTATAATAAACATAGTTAAAACAAGAGAAGCAGTGAAACTAACAAGGACATGGAGTGGCAAACGCAAATAAACTTGAAAATTTGGGGCTGTCCTTGCATCAATTTATTTCATTTAAAGACAAGATTAGCCAATTTCTCTAATAGATTTCTCATCTGTTCTGTTCCAACTATATATATAGGATTAACATTACGGGGAATATATCATCACTATGACAATATATAAAAAGTGTGAATCCATGCAAATCTTTTGATTTTCATTTTTATCCTTACTATTTTTTCATTTTGTCAAAAATACCTTTTTTTATTGGTATTTATTTCAATTATTTATTATTAAGTTATTTATTTATATTAGAAAATTTTCAATTTCCCACTATGTTTACAACAAATTATAATTGGCCAATTAAATGTACCAAATATAATTGGAATAATATGTGGCATCATTTCCTTAAAATTATTTATTTTATTTTATAACATTAATCAATAACTAAAAACTTTTCAACTGTATTGATATTCATTTCAAAATATTTATGAATAAAAAGAGAACGAAAAATCTTATTCATTTGCCAATTGTGATTTCAGTCCAAATTCGATACAATTATACCTCAACCATATCTATTTGTGAAAATAATACCAGTGTACCTCAATCTTATTTATTAATTTACATTATAATTCTAAATTTTTTTAGTAGCTCTTAGTAGAAATTCAATATCAAAGTACAACTAATTATAGCTTTAAAAGAATGAAAAAATTTAGTTTTATTATACATCATTTTACGTAAGACGTGCAACGCAAGTGTTTACTACTCATATACTTAAATATATCTATCGCAATAAGTTATTACCAGATTCCAATTTAAAATTACTGTTTTATATTTCTACTAAAAATTACAAGACAGAATACGTCACAAAAATCAGGAAAACTTGGTGAAATGCAGGCTTAAGATGCACGCGAGTTTACAGGTGCAAATCTGGGATCATAAGCCACATTATTATAATACATAGTTCAATTAGGATAAGTACTCAAACTAACAAGGACGTGGAGTGGCAGCTGCAAATAAAGGAAACTTTTTATGAACCGTGATTCCATTGACTTCGCTCATGTCCATATCACTTACTTTTTCTCCATTAGGCAATGCAAAGTCAAATTTGTGTATTAGTTTTGCCAATGCCAGCTCATTAACAGCTATGGCAAATGACATACCAGGACAGCCTCTTCGACCGGCACCAAAAGGAATTAACTCAAAGTTAAACCCTTTGAAGTCTATGTCTGATTCAAGAAACCTTTCTGGACGAAACTCTTCGGCATTTCCCACAATGAGGGGTCTCTTCCGATGGCCCATGCATTGATAAACACTTGAGTGCCTGCTGGAATGTCATAGTCCATTAGTTTAACAGATTTTGTTGATTGGCGAGGAACCAGCAATGGAAGAGAAGCATGAAGTCGTAGACTCTCTTTAATCACTGCTCTCAAATACTGCAATTTCTCCAAATCATCTTCTGTTATCTCTGGCTTCTTTCCGGCTACTTGTCTAACCTCATTTTGCAGTTTTTCCAAGATTGTTGGATGCCTTAGAAGCTCTGCCATCGTCCACTCTAAAACTGTAGAGGTTGTGTCAGTTCCAGCGGCAAATATATCCTGTTCAAGAGGAACATGCATACGTTTAATTCAAATTATTAATTATTAGTTAAGAGAAATGATGAAACAAGTTATATGTTATCTTGCAATTCTATGCCCACCTTCAGATGACAAACTTGATGGCATGATACAACCAACTTCAAGTTTACTATGAATAAGGAGTTTATGGTACTCCTAGAAATAATGTGTATGATAGAGAGAATCTTACAAGGATGAGAGCTTTGATCACATCATTTTCCAGTTGCAAACCAGCCCGATTTTCTTTTTGAATTTCAAGCAATATATCTACAAAATCGGATCCAATTTCACTGGTACTACCATCATGGGGTTTCTCTCCTATGGTTTGTTTCCTGTGTTCTTCAACAACCTCCTCCAAAAATTCATCCAACTGTTTAGCCACGTTCTCCACTTTGGCATTCAAACCATTGAATTTGTTAACCCACGCAAGCCATGGAATGTAATCTCCTATGGAGAAAGTACCCAATAAGCATACTAAATCCATTAACAACACCTTGAACTTATTCCCTTCTTCTCCATTGCCATATTTTCTCCCCAGTGCCGCCCTACAGACTATATCGTTTGTAAGAGAAACAATAATATTAGTCAAGTTTATTGATGAATTAGAGGAAGAAGACAACTCTTTAATTTTCTCCACCATAAGAGACGTTTCTTCTTCTCTTATGAAACGGAAAGATTGAACCCGTTTATTACTCAGAAGCTGTAACACACATATGCTTCTCACTTGTCTCCAGAATTCACCGTAAGGAGAAAAAGCTATGTCCTTACAGCCGTAAAGAAGTTTATCTGCCATGCTTGATTTCGGCCTGTAGATCAGAAGACACATGTTAGGTTGTTGTTTTTGTTTCATAACATATAGAAAATGGTCCATCCGTTTTCATACACATTTTTGTTGGAACCAACTTGGTACTAGAGCTTCCGGTTTATTCCCTTTTGTCAAAGGTTTTCATGAAGCGCGTTTGGAAAAGAATATAAAGGATAGCAAGTACTACAAGGTATTCAGGAAAAGCAAAATATTTTAAAGCCTTCTTGTTTATGCAGCAAAACTCTCTTCGAACTGTCTTTTCTAGATGTGCCTTGCTATTCACTATGAGAAACGGTAGATATATAGACGCATGTAATGAATTACTGAAAAAAGCTTAATTCCAAGAAATAATAGATAAATTTAACCTTCCTTAATTGGATTAAAATCAAAAATGAAATTGCAAGGACCGGGGTTCAACCTGCTCGAGAAAATCAAGTCATGATCTCTCATAACTTGGCGCGCTGCATGAGCAGAAGACACAACCAACACCGGAACATTGCCAAGATGAAGTAACATAAGAGGACCATAGCGTTTAGATAGTGACTGAAGCGAGCGGTGAGGGTACAAGCCAAGTTGATGAATATTTCCAATCACCGGAAAACGTAAAGGAGATGGCGGTAGCTTTCTCCGAGTTTTGGAACTTGAAACAGCATCCCATAATACTTTCCAAATGAAGAAGATGAACAACAAAAAGCAAACCAAAGCAACTATACAGTGTGAAATCAACATGATATCTAGTTTGATCTTATGTGATACTAGGATTATATATTCTGACTTCCTATATAACGTTGGAAGAACAATTACTCTGGTAATTTGAGAATTAAGAGGAGACACTTGTAAGGCTGTTGTCCACAGAAATATAACTTGTGTCCAAATTCAATTATGATATTTTGTCGTATTTTGTCCAAATGCAAGCGATCAAGTAATAGAATTTCGTTTGATCTTCTCTATTGATTCAATTATTATCCCGATTGTTCCTGAACAAATATTATCGGGCAAATTCATTTGACTATACGCATGAGTAGATGTTCATCGAATATCTGATTTTTCGGCACCATTTTTGAAATCAAATTAATAGAAATTGGGGCATATCACTATCTGTATTATCTATTATTATATCGACTTCAAAATAACTCAGAAGATGCTAAAGTTATTTCTAGTTGCTTGGAAGGAAAGGCTTCGTTTACTTCCTGCAAAAAAAATGCACAAGACTCGGGTGGTTCAAGATTTGCTTTAAGAAAGTTTGTGTAGAATGTTTGTAAAATAAATAAATAAATAAGTTGCATAGAATATTTTGTTCGCCATTAATCTCACAACTAAACTTGTGCCGATTTATCAATAGTCAATAGTTTGTTGTCAAAAAATTTGTGTAGCTAAGAGAAGTACTTTCACTTAGATCTACCTAGCTAGATTCGATGACACGAATAATCTTAATTAAATTGGCATTCAAATAATCAAATAACAGCTCTTTGTATTCAAAACAAAAAAGGACAACAGTATCTAACCACTAGAAAATAAGGCAAAAATAACATATGTATCACGAGAATTATATAATTGTCGACTTTAGTTTTTCATCTTATTTTTCTTATGCTTTTCCCATAATTTTATACAAACACAATTTAACGAACGTGATATCTTCAACTTATATTTAGATTGAAATGAAAAATTCGACCTTTCAAAAAAAGGGGGAAAGAATCCCCCCGGGGGGGGGGGGAGGTTGGGTTTATCATGGAGATAAATTGTATGCCATCCGAGAACCGATCTTATTTTTCTTTTAGTTGCTTAATTTTTATCTCACAAGAAATTTATTTTGCCGACAATTAATATTCAGAAAGGGGCTTATATGGCTCAAACTAACTAAATGATATGCCGTCCAGGCAAAGAGGCCTATGTGCCAGCTATGACTCAAGCTGGTTATTGTGCCGCTTGGGTGGAAGGGGTCATAAGGTATCTATGGCCCAAACTGATGTCTACGTGCGTATTACTAGATATTATGATCATGAGATGTTGGATACTCTATGAGGAAAATTCTATAATGGTCTTGAAATGAAATGATTTTTATGATATTTTCTAGTGAATTTTATGATGACTATTAAATGAATGACGTTCATTGTATTTTCTAATGAATTCTATGATGATTATGAAGTGAAATAATGTTCATGATATTTTTTAGCATGTGATGATTCCATAAATGTTGATGATATACTAAATTTATATTTAAAGTCATGAAATTTTCAAATGAGCTTGAACATTTTATTCAAGATACTGCAAAAGTTATAATTCGATTTTTCTAAAGTACATTTATTTATAAAACTCCACTCACTACATTTATTAGCTCACATGTTTTTTAACTGATTTTTTTACCAGGTGGCAATTAGAGTTTGGGCAACTCTTTATAGTTGAGCCTGTTGTTTCAAGAATACTAACCACCACATAGCGTATTATCGAATGAAATTGTGATAGGGTTTGTCTTATTATGATTTATAAACTTGGACATGTTAAGTTTATTATCATGCATTGAGGTATCTGTTGTTAATCCTACTTGGTTTTAGTATATTTCTTCACAAGTAAAGTGTTATAAATAGAAAAGTTGTGATTCTTATGTAGTGAGGTGTTGGTAGGCTCGATCTATGAGGTGATGTTTATAAGGAGAAATTATTAGTTTGTAAGATGTTAATGTGTTGGCGTTGGGAATTGATTCAGGTTGGCTTTTGCTAATAATTAGGGGAGATGCTGTTGAAATTTTTTCTAAGATTATTAGTATATTCACGAGCCTTGACGGTAAATTCTAGTTTTTAGTTGGAAATTATCGTCGGCGCACGTTACACTTTTTGTAAGTTAGAGGTACTAAGAATGAGGCGTGTCAGCGATTGATGGTGGTAATAGTATTGGCGGCAACAATAGTTTATGGGTGGTGCTTTTTACTATTGCAAGTTATGGCTGGGGCATATGTGGAGTCCTGTTCTGGCGCTATATATATAGCATACAATGGCACCGCATGGCCACGTGGCCTGCATCGTTACACACTACATGATTAATTACAACTATGTGGCGTGTCTTGATATGCGTTACGTAGCTATGTGATGTTATAATGTGTTATACATGTGACACTAGAACAATTTCACGCATATGTGGCATATGTGACTTGTTTATAAAACAAAACATAATAATAATAATAATAATAATAATAATATAACACTACATGTACACAAAATTTGTGGTAAAATTTGACATGCAATGTACGGAATTATATTTTTCTACTCATCACATTACTTTTAAATCAATAGAAATCACATAAGTCATATACACCTATGTCAAATATTGTGTGTTTGAAGCTCTTTATTTGCCCTCTTTTTTTTTCAATTTATAATTTTACCTATAATTGATTTGACATTTGATTTGATAACTATTCAATTACAATCACACATTTCACACTTTTTTACATTTCTAATACACATTCTCTTTATAAATTCTACACATAAAATGTGCCATAAAGAGCTTCAAACACTTGCTTAAACTTTTCGTGTACAAATAGAATTATTCTATAGGATATGATAGGATAGGATATTACAACTAATTATCTTAAAAAATATAGTAGAATTTACTCCGCGCCATTTGTGTAATTTGTCCATTAGTATATTTTACTCGGCCTTGCGTACGGGCCCAAAGAGCCGTAATCGAGACTCAACCAGTGGAAGCCCAACCTAATTTTCATCGATCAAGAGCAAGGGCGATAAGAATATCGAACCCCACGTGGACGGTTGATCTTACCGCATCAAACGCATCGTTTGGTCAATATTTAGGTAGCGTTTCTAGGGTTTCAGTTCCTACGCAGTCTTTTTTCACCGTATTATCTTTTCTTGTTCCTTTATTTTTTCTCGCTGTTGATTATTAGCATCTGATAAATGGAGATGGAGCGCGTGACTGAGCTGACAATCGATCGGCGGCCGAGGAAGAGGCCTCGATTAGGCTGGGATGCTGTACCTCAGGTCCCCAAGGTAATTTAGTTTCGATGATCAATCTTTTAGATTTGGTCATATTCTGAATTTGTTTTGTAGATCTGATGGAAAAAATAGAATTTTATTGGATCAGGTATGGGAAAGGTTTCATATTTGTTCATTTACTTGCATGTTTTAGAGGTTATAATTTATTTCTTAGATCTGTGAATTTCTTATGACTCTGACGTGATCTTTATGTTCAGTATATGGCGATCTTTATGTTCAGTATATGGTTTCCATGGATGATAAACAAATAAATTTTGGGTCATCTTTTCGGATTCTGATCATCTTGATTTTCTTGTTAGAATTTTAGAATTATAGCTGATTTTATATTTATTTGGAGTATAATCTTTTTACTTTTAATTGAACCTACGAGTTGTTATGAGAAATTTTGATGATAGTATTTAGTTTTTTGCTAGAAGAGGCGACTTCTACTAATTGGATTGACGGCTTATTAGCTATATTTATACTGATTCCTTTTTTCCCCCTGGTAAAGTTTGAGTTATAAATTGAACCCGCTGCATAGGAATGTGAGTTTTGAGTCCGCTCTTTCACAATGGATTTTTATATTGAGATGGATTAGAATTTAAAGGACTGGTTTCGTTAGATACTTTTTAACTCTTAGAACCCACTTTTTTTCATTCTAACTTATTTCAATTGAGCTTGCTTTATGCATCTCAAGATATCATTTTTGTAAGGATTGTAGAAATAAATAGTTTTCTGGTTTACGTTTATATTTTAAGGGTGAATTACCGTACTTGTAACAAAAAATGAATAGTTTTTACAAACACATATGTGGCCATATAGCCATGACTTTGAATTTGATATGATGTGTGAAAAACAGGATGCCAAGTGTATTTTTAAAATTTTTGTACCTGTAGGACATGGTTTGTTCTACATTGCCTTGTGAATGTTATAGGTCATGAACTCATGATACTGCATTTACAGTAATGAAATCCTAATGTAGTAAGCTCGATTAGTTGCAAATGTGTGATGTTTTCATAATTTTGCGTTTCTGTTCTTCTGTATGATTGCCATCAGCTGGATTCTTAGCTATAAAATTGAAATGTTGATGGTTGCTCTATATTTGTGTCTCTATGTTGTATTTACTGTATTGTACTTCATAATTGGACTACTTTCTGTTTTAAATTTTAATGTTTGTTTATTTATCAATAAATATATTTTTGTTGAGTGCAAAATGTAAGTTTGTAGGAGATGAACAGATTAATAATATTTTGACATTGAAAACGACATCAATGGATGCCTTGTGTAGGCTCAGCTAGAGTTGTTTTATGTTCAAGAGATTGGGAATGTGACAAGCTATGCACCATCAAGAACACCATCAGACCATCATAGTTCTCTGTTTGTTAAGAGCCTTGCTCGAAATGGTTCTGCCCCTTGGCGAGAAGATGACAAAGATGGCCATTATGTGTTTGAGCTGGGAGAAAATTTAACTTCTCGCTGTAACTACCTTTAACCATCATTAAAGAATTTATTTTGGTTGATGAATCATATGTTTGTAAAATGTGATATTTTATATTTTCCCTTCATTTATGCATGTAATCTCCATTGCCAATTTATGTAACCTCTTTTATGCTGCATTTGTTAAATCATATAGGTTGTGTGTCAAACAGGAAGTCTACAATATTGTGAAATACAATATTCTTTAATATAGAAACCATTACTAGCAAAAGCCTATGAATTTGATACTTATGCTTGAAATTATCTAATTTTGAACACTTTGTCCGTTAAATATACACCTCTGCAAAATTATTTTTCACCCTATGCTTGCTTCTGAAACTCAAATTTTCAACTGGATTTCTCACTTCTATATATGTTTTGAATATTTGTAGATAAGATCCACAGCAAGATGGGCGAGGGTATGTTCCTACTCGCTACTCAATATGAGAAGCCAATTGTTTGATGCAGTCATGGTAGTTCGTGTTTACTAAGGCTAAATCAAATTATTCTTCCCAGGCACCTTTGGTCAGGTTCTGGAATGCTGGGATAGGGAAAGGAAGGAAATGGTTGCCATTAAAATTGTCCGTGGGGTGAAGAAGTACCGTGATGCAGCCATGATTGAGATTGATGTACTTCAACAGCTTGGTAAACATGATAAAGGTGGCAACCGGTGAGTTTTTTTTTAGCCTCACGACATTCTTTGCCACTATTGGCTTTTTCAATTGTGCCATTTGTTGAATGGTTTTATTCCTTGCAGTTGTGTACAAATACGGAACTGGTTTGACTATCGTAACCATATCTGTATTGTAAGTATATGATATATCTGGTGGATTAATTTCCCCAACTTAACAAATTTTTTGGGGGTTAAGACTGTGGATGAACTAAAATGGTGTCAACAGGTCTTTGAGAAGCTTGGACCAAGCTTATACGATTTCCTACGCAAAAACAATTATCGCTCATTTCCCATTGATCTTGTTCGCGAGATTGGCAGACAACTTTTGGAATGTGTAGCATGTGTGTAAAGAGTTTCTCTTCATCATATATGTTTTAGATGGATTGTCATTTACTGAAATATTAAATTTAGTCATACTAAATTTATGCCCTTAACAAAACATCAATAGTCATTTGTCTCAGATTCGAAGTATAATACAAGGAACAGCTTGTGTTTTGTTTCAGTGCAATATTAATTCTTTCTGTCGATATTTTACAGTTATGCACGATTTACACCTCATCCATACAGACCTGAAGCCCGAGAATATTCTCTTAGTTTCGCCGGAGTACATAAAAGTTCCAGACTACAAGGTTGATTTACTACTGTTCTGTTTAATATATGAATTGTATCTGAGAATAGTTTTTAGACATTGATAGGTTCTCTGTTTTGTTGAACTGCCTCATCTTTGGGCTTTTGATTTTTGGTTTACAGGGTTCATCAAGGTCCCCAAAGGATGGTTCATACTATAAGAGAATTCCCAAGTCTAGTGCTATCAAGGTAATTGATTTTGGCAGCACAACTTATGACAAGAAGGATCAGACGTACATTGTTTCAACCCGTCACTATCGAGCTCCAGAAGTTATATTAGGTAAAATTTATGAAGGCCTTATATAATGGTTTAAATAATACCCTCAGCTATTAATGATTATTATTATTACAACCCCCCCCCCCAAATTATCTATTTTCATTTATGGCCTTCTGGTGGTAATTGCTTGTCTGCACAGGACTTGGATGGAGTTACCCGTGTGACATATGGAGCATTGGGTGTATCCTGGTAGAGCTTTGTTCGGTATGTATCAGTTGTTTTTGTCACATGCAATTGTTTGGCAGGTTGCTGGGTGGGTTTAAGGAGAGGAGATTTTCCTTGAAGAATAATTGAACTGGTAATGACTATATATGCAGGGAGAAGCATTGTTCCAAACACATGAAAATTTGGAACACCTCGCAATGATGGAGAGAGTCCTTGGACCTTTGCCCCAGCACATGTTGAAGAGAGCAGGGTATGCACACATCTATATGTCTGCGGTAACGGATAACGTTGTTGAGAGTATCTAACTTGCTTAATTTTGTGGTTCAGCCGACCTGCTGAGAAGTATGTGCGAAGGGGTAGATTAGACTGGCCGGAAGGAGCCACATCTAGAGAGAGTATCAAAGCTGTTCTGAAGTTGCATCGTCTTCCAAACCTGGTCATGCAACATGTTGATCATTCAGCGGGAGATCTTATACATCTTGTGCAAGGACTTCTTAGATACGATCCTTCAGATAGGCTGTCAGCTCGGGATGCACTCAAGCACCCCTTCTTCACCAGGGATCATTTAAGAAGATGACGAAAATGGTAAAACTATTGTCCACAAACTAGCGAGTTTGGTTGAGTGGTGCAAAGTGCATTTAGCTCACCATTTCTAGTTAGGGCGACTTGACTTGCATCATATTCTTTGAGTGCTTCAAGTGAGATCTTGAGTATATGGTCTTTTGGGAAAGTAAGCATCTGGTACATGGCATCATGTACCCAGTGTAAATAGGGTCATTTTATGAAAAGTCTCGAGGTTTGTAACATAGCCTGTATATGTACGTGATTGAGGAATGCTAACCAATAAATATTTGTTGTTATCCCTTCGTTCCTAGTTTTGAATGTGCTTTCTTCTGGCGTTTTCACCGTGGCCGTTTTGTTGCTTATGATTTCTCATAAACAAAATGTCGAATCTGGTGCAACTTTTCTCATAGCCAACAAATTGGGATATCGGGTGTATATATTTTACCCTGTGGATTGTCAGGGCGGGTTGGTTGTGAATTGACCTTCGTTTAAATTTAAAAATATAAACATTTTAGAATTGGATGTTATGAAATGAGTGAACCCATTCTCTCAACAAAAAAAAAAAAAAGTAAAAAGAAAATTAAATAAGTAAAAGGAAAGAACATGTAAAAATTGTAAAAGAAGACAAACTGGTCGCACAAGTAGGTCGAAATACCGGTTTGACTAGTCATCTGATGCGAGCTTGCCCGATGAATTATTTGTGTGGCGGATAGCTCGGCACCAACCCAAATTGCTATCCGTGGTTGACTTACGGTTGTTGTAAGTCAACTTGAAGCTTAACTATTATTCATTTGCTAATTGCTGTCTCAGACAATAATCAATATACCTTGTTATACATATCTACTATATATTTATTTTAAAGTAAAAATGTGGAACACGTAAATTTCATATGGATTCTTACCATTCGATCTTTACTCGTTTTATTTTTCTATAATAATAGAATAGTAGCATTGGTCTTGACATTTTTGTACTATCTTATTACATGTTTCGTTAAATTTAACTAGATACATCCCAGACATCAAACAAGATGTGACAATTATATTTTGATATTTTATATACACATACGGATAATAAACTACTAACCAATGTTGATTGGTTTAATGTTTTTATTTTATTTATTATTTACATTAGAAGAATCAGTAGCGATTCTAGTTTACATGTTAAGACAGCATAAGAGGGATACCTTATTTTAGTAGGTATTTGTACCGCTAAGATAATGCTGAGACATTAATAAGAAAGGAAATTCACTTTGCTACAACTTGAATCATCCAACCAAGCTATTACACGATGAGTAGTACTTACTCTAAATTGGATCACTTGTGTTGGGAGCTTTTTGTCCTTTTCTTCTCCACCATGAAGAATCCAAACAAAGAAACAAGAGAGAAAGCCGAGAAGCAAATTGATGCAATATCCAGCGAGACATGGCGTCCACTGATTGCCTCGACTTGGAACAAATTCGTAGCCTTGTGCCTATCGGTTGTCTGTCCATAGGCTACCTCTTCGCCCGCAGAGTTGTAAGCATATGCCCTGATGAAGTAACTAGCTTTAGGCACATCCCTCTCCACTTTCCAGGTGAAACTGTTGTTAGAAGGACTATATGGCTTGGAAACAATATTATGTTGGCAAGTCTTGTCCTTAACTAAATTGTCCACTGTTTTTCTCCATGCTCTGTCCTGTTGGCTAATAGGTGCATAGCAAAGTTTCACCTTTACCGATTTGTAGGCCGAATCTTCCCCGGCCGGCAATGAGTTATTGAATGACCAACTCAGTGTTATACTCTCTTCCCCTGCTCTCAGAACTGCAAATTCATTTTTTCAGCAGAATTTTAGACCCAAAAAACCTAAGAAAGACCAAAGATCTATCCACAAGTGTGTGTTCAAGATATAATAAAATTATGCGAAATGGCCCAATCTAAAAATTAGATCAAGTGGCTTAAATACGGTATCAGAGTAGCCAAAGGCCATGAGTTCAAATCATAAAATTAAATGAAACATGCACATGTTAGGATTTGATAAGAGAAAATAAAAACACCGCTTACATATAAGGGGCCTATTAAAGATATATAACAAAATTATATACTAATAACTTAAATTTTTGAATCAAGTGGCTTCAACAGTGTGTAAGGTGACATGTGAGATTCATTTGACAAAGAAGAGAGAGTGACCTTGTCCATTTCTCGGCGATGCAGTGACAATCAGAGATCTCTGCAGAGAAGAGAAGGTAACCACACCATGGCAAGTTGCTGCTAAACAAGAAATCAAGAACAAAGGAACAAGAATGACAGCACCAGCCATTGATTTGTTGCTTTAACTTTATGAAGTTCCAAATATTCAGGGAATCAAAAAGTGAGATTCTGATGCTAAAGATGGGCCAAGAAATGTGATTTTGTTGCCACTATATAAAGGGAACACAGACATCAGTTGTTAAGGGTAAGAAGAAAAGTCAAATAATAAGTTGAAAATACTATTAAAGACAGAACTGTTGGGCAACTTTTTTCCAGTAATAGCCCCAACGGCATGTTTAGCGGTCATTGGTCATTCCAATACTTCTGGCTTTGATTCTTTTTCCATTTAATAAATATCATTGACTTTGCTATTGCATATTCATGTGTGAACAGCACAGCAGAATCAAGAAATGAATCAAGAGAGATTCTCTCTACTTCCTCTTTCTTTTTTTTTTCTCCATTTATTGTTCTAAATTTTAGTTTTATCATATCATTTTTCTAGATTTGATCTCCCATCACACGTCTAATTGGATTATGTCAATGATCCCCTCTGGTGGAATCCACAATGATATCCTGTCACATAAGCGTCTAACAGTATAAATCCTGAAAGATCTGTGGCGGGAGATGATTTTTATAGTTGATCTTATCAAACTACAATAGACCATAGACACACGTTCACTATACTTAACCTATCGAAGACAATGCTCTCTGTATACCTCGAGACTTAGAACCTCCCTAAAATGACACATTTTATGCTAATTTTATTCAAACGCGAGACGTCTGGCGTTACAAGCGTCCTAAGTGGCATGTTCCGATTGGACAATTCTCACATGTGAGTTGTCCAATTAGAGCATGCCATGTATGCATCTTGCAGTATTACGTTGCCGGATGAACTGCCTCTTATGCAGGCCGAAACTCATCGGACACGGGTTTGGGCAAAGTTGGGAAGGGGTCAATTGTGTGAGAAGATACTACCCGTATGATTGGTGCAATATACCAAATTATCGCCCTTTGAAAAACTTGAAAGCAAATGGCAACTAGCGTTGGTCAAAATTTGCCCCCTGGCGGCAAATGAGTTAAAATATATATATATATATATATATATATATCAAAAAGGAGGTTTTACTTTTGTGAGTACTTTTTGAAAATAATTAATTAATTTAAGGGGCACAAAAACGACGGTGTCAAATTTCCCTTCCCAAATGTGCTATACATTGTGGGGCCATTTGATAAATAATGAGTGACAAGAAATCAATCAAGTGGAGTAACATATTCACAAACGGGTATCCTAAAACCAAAGAAGAACGAATGAGTTTTCTAATGAAGTATAGCTTTACGGTATGCGCAACGAGTGCCTCCTTGATATAGATCCCTACCGTCCAGTTGATTTTGGAAATTTAATGCACTTTACGGGGTCAAATGTTTGATTTTTGACTCTTTTATTTAAGTCAAAAGTCTCTTTGAATCGTGTACTTTTTGGATATTCGACTAGATGCATAATTGAGTCGTGGTATGAAACATATGCTCAATTCAATCCCAACTTTCCTCATAGAAGTCATCTCCACAACTTCTTCTATACTAAAATTTTGTCCCTCTAATTGATCAAGTCTCTCATATAAGCCTTATTTAATTTCCAAGCTCAAGATCAGCACGTGTCCAAACCTAATTCATCGAGAATTTCTATTTTCTGCCAAAAGTAAAAGTCTGAATTTCCTCAATCGTCACAACTACTTTAGAGTATATATATCTCAACCAGATCCGTCAATATGTAAAAATGGAAAGCGTATTTATTTCTAATAAGCTCTCTACCCACTGGTTTATTAGTCGGGATATAATTTCTCTCATATTTCTTACCACGAAGTAATTGACTATAAGGTAATATAAGATAAGCGCGAATGGAAGGCATGATGTCCTTTCAAGCTTAGAAAATGGAATTTGATTGTTAAAGAGAACGGGACGTGTGACCATGTTCGGTAACCCCAAAAATGGATGTTGTTAAAGAAACGAAAACGTATAGAATTGAGGTAGAAATAACATATAAATGATATAAGCATGTTCTGGTATGTACTTTTGAGCTATAAATAGAATCGTCACTTACATGATCACCCAACAAATAGAGTTAAGTAACTATGATTAAAAGTTTAAGCGGTTAGATTGGTTCAATTTATATTATTTATTACATGTTCAATATCTGTGACGGCAAATTGCAGCATTTGAGTCCCATTACACTTTGAAATCTGAGAGAAATTTTGAATATGTATCACTTCAGTTGAATTGGTTTTTGTCATCTACGTATAATAATAATTTGACACTAGTGTCACTCTTAACAGGAAATTATGGAACACTGAACATACAGGACCAAATTAAGATAATTATAGATGAATTATTAAACAAAGAAAGTCATCATTTTTGCTGAGAGTTTTTGGCTCTTTTCTTCTCCAAGAAAAAGAATCCAAAGAGAGACACAACAGAGAAAGCAGAGAAGCAAACCGAGGCAATGTCAAGCGAGGCATGACGCCCACTGATTGCCTCGACTTGGAACAAATTTGTAGCCTTGTGAGCACCCGTGTTTTGGCCATAGGCCACGGCTTCTTTCGCGGAGTTGTAAACATATGCCCTTACGAAATATGTAGCACTAGGCACGTCCCTTTCTAATGTCCATGTGAAATTGTTGTTAGAAGCAGTGTATGGCCTGGTAACAATATTATGTTGACAGGTTTTATCCTTTTCCAAATTGTCCACAGTTTTCCTCCAGGCCCTGTCCTCTTGGCTAATAGGTGCAAAGCAGAGTTTCACCTTCACAGTTTTGTAGGCCGAATTCGTGCCTGATGGAAATGAACCGTTGTACGACCATGTGACTGTGATTTTGTCTTCCCCGGCTCTAAGAAATGCAATTTCGAAAATATAATTCAAACAACGTCAGAACTGTATTGTGTGTTAAGATTTGGGTTATGGGTCCATCTTAAAAGCTCAACTTTGTTAAGAGTAGCCGCCCAAACTATCATATATTGATCAATATCTTTAGAACGTGGGGTTTATCTTAAAAGGTTGTCAACAGGTGTAGCACAAACCATTATATGTTTCAATGTGCGGAGGGGAGGCAATTAACTAAAAAATTGATGATATAAATCTACCTTTTCCTTGTGGATGCGAAGCAGAAACTACAAGAGTTCTCTGAAGAGAAGAAAAGGTGGCTCCATAGGAAGAGGATGCCAAACAGAAAAGCAGAAGAGAAGCCACAAGAAAACCTGCCATTGTTGAGTTTCTTGATTTCATCAACTGAACCAAGAGAAACAGTTTGATTTGATGAGGCTGCTCATGAAGTGCTGATGGATAATTATAGATACTTCAGATGGTCCTATAAGGGGCAAAAAGTTAGGTTATATTTTATTTTTGTCAACTGAACCAACTTGTTTAAAGTTGGAAGTTCTCGTCAAATAAAACATTTGGCAAGTTGAGTTACAAATTAGTCGAAAATATTTAAAAATAAATAAATGAAAAGTGAGTATTCTAATATGTCTGAGTGAATCAAAAAAAAAAAAGTTTTTTTAATATATTTTGGATGCTCAACATGCACGTTATTATAAATGTAATTTTCAACTAACAGGTTGACCTTTTCATTCCAGGGCACACAACAACAAAAAATAAAAAATAAAAAAACAAAAAAATAAATTACAGGTGGACTTCACTAGTTTCCCATGTGGTTTGGCTCTTGGGTTGACCAAGTTAAGGTGCCAAATGGAATTCTTTAATGTTATTTATCATCATATACACAAATATATATCTATATATAAATTATAATATCATATGATAAATTTGTTTAAATGAATTATTACATGACTCTATATCTTTCCAGACTTATCGTGTGAGATGGTAAATATGATCGGCTAATAAAAAGCATTATTCATAATAACTGCAGCCATGCATGGTAAAATGTCATATTTAATATTGTTTCTCGAATCTCGACTTTCTTGAAGGTTTTGTGCCGTCGTGGGTGTCATCTTTAAGATAGATTATAATGTTTTTTTCCTTTTTTGAAGTAGATTTTTAAGTTAAGTATTCAGTAAAATTTAATAATTTTGTACATATTCATTCTATTTCAGATAGGGATAGTATAAAGCATTATAATTTTTCTTATACAATATAAAGCATTTTAATATAATTTTTTTATACTCTCTCCGTCTCACAAAAATAGGAGGATAGTTAATTTCACACGAATTAAGAAATGATTGTTAATATAGGTGAGACAATTAATTTTACATGTATTTTCTATTCATACCATTCTGTATTTTTAATATTGAATTGCATTATAGTTGGTGTGGATGATTAATTAGGGACAAAACATAGAAATAAAAAATTAAATGCATGCTCCATTTAGTATGTCGCATATCTTTATGGGATGTACGAAAATGAAATACTGAACTACCTTTGTGAGATGGATGTGGTACAATATAAAGCATTATAATTTAAGAAGAATTTTTAAGCACTTTTCAAAGGTTTTGTTAAAAAACTTCACACCCCATGTAGCATGCGGGATACACATGACATGTATTTCAAATATAAACCATGTGTATGTTAAATCTACATTGCATGCATCCATGTATGCCACGTAAGAGGGAAGTTTTTTAACAAAACTTTGAGAAATTCTTGAAAGGAACTCTATAATTTAATATAAGTTTGATTATTATAATCGAGAGAAGTTATTGATTTTCAATACTTGTTATCATATTCAAATATTTATCTTTAGCTTCTTGTAGAATTTGTTCTTAGATATGCGTATATTTAGTACAATACCCCGATCCAAAGTCATGGAAATTTATTCATGTGACATTCATGACCCATGCATTTATCAAAAATTTTCAAAAACTTCCCATTCATGTGGCATGCAGGTGTATTTCAAATTCAAGTTATGTGTATTTAAAATTCACATAGCATGTATCCATATATTCCACGTGAAAGGTAAGTTTTTTAACAAAACTTTTGAGACGTTTTTGAAAGGACTCTGCATATATATAGAATTTAAATCGAACACTTAATCCATGGTATAGTTAAAGATAAACATTCGTATATATCTCAACGGTATAATTTACTTTTAAGGTTTCTGATGCCAATAAAATTTCATAATAACAACAAAATATGAAGAAAATACGAAGAAAATTTCACAAACTCTAAAAATAATTTTGATGCAACTGCAATTTCATATGATTCAGTCATCTGTCAACTAAAAGTTTTATACCCTCAAACTGAATACATCTTACAATTTCCCCAACCTAACCTCTTACATAACATACGAGAATTCAACATCATTATAATCGTAGTTGAAACGGTACATTCCAATCTAGAAGGAAAAGGAAAGAAAATAAAAATCCCATCATTTCCGCATAGAGCTTTTGGCTCCTTTCTTCTCCAAGAAAAAGAATCCAAACAAAGACACAACAGAGAAAGCCGAGAAGCAAACCGTGGCAATATCAAGCGAGGCATGACGCCCACTGATCGCCTCGACTTGGAAAAAATTCGTTGTCTTGCGAGAATCAGTGTTTTGCCCATAGGCCACGGCCTCCCCCTTGGAGTTGTAAGTGTAAGCCCTTATGAAATATGTAGCAGTAGGCACATCCCTTTCTATTGTCCATGTGAAATTGTTGTTAGAAGCAGTGTATGGCCTGGTAACAATATTATGTAGACAAGTTTTATCCTTTTCCAGATTGTCCACAGTTTTTCTCCATGCCCTGTCTTGTTGGCTAATTGGTGCAAAGCAAAGGTCCACCTTCACAGTTTTGTAGGCTGAATCTGTCCCTGCAGGAAATGAATTGTTGTATGACCATTCCGCTGTGATTTTGTCTTCTCCAGCTTTCAGAACTGAAATTTTGTAAGAATATAATAATTCAAAAAACATCAGAATATACATGTATCATGAGGAATATATGGAATACTTATAAGAAAGTGATGATATAAATCTACCTTTTCCTTGGGGATGTGAAGCAAAGACTACAAGAGTTCTCTGAAGAGAAGAGAAGGTGACTCCATAGGAAGTTGATGCCAAACAGGAAAGCAGAAGAGAAGCCAAAAGGAGACCTCCGAATGATGCCATTGATGAGTTTCTTGATCCCAACTTAAGCAATTTTTGTGATCCCAATGAGGCTCAAGTTCTTACTTGATGTATATTTATAGCTATTTCAAAAGGGTACCTGGAAAGGTAGACGACTTTTTGTAGATCGTCTAAAAGCTTAAATTATATATGATATACAGTTTGAAAACTTGATAAGAAAAATGCTTGTGATCTAATGGTTATCGATGAGACTCGTCAATTTGCAGGGAAAATTTGGCAATCTCTATACACAAGGAGAACAAGTCAAACTCACACAACTGGCAGCTTTTAATGATTTAATTACAGAAGTTGTTTAGATAACAAAATGAAAATTTTACATGCTAAAGTTGTTTAATTACAGAAGTTGTTTAATAAAAAATGAATTTTCACATGCTAAAGTGGCTCTAAAGCACGATCAAGAGGTGGAATCATGTGAATTATGGCATTAATTTAAGAATTCTTAGGAATTATGTGTTTGGGGTTTAGTTTCGAAGTTGATTTAGCTCTGTCTGTGTATGCATATCTTGTAGAAATTAAAAATATATATATACACACACACACACAATTCCTATGGAATTTGTATCTATGCCTTAGGCCATGTAACTTGTGTTTTTGTTTCATAATGCTTAGGAAAGATCCAATCAAAAGAAGAATAGTACTCTATCAATCGGAAGCTAGGAGAAGAGATTTATTATCAAGCAATATTATTTATAATCATGCCTTCGACAAACTCATGATTCATTTCATGTTGTCACATCAACCAATCGGGTTTAGGTTGACAAAAGGCTTGGGCATTTTTTGGTAGTTAAAAATCTAACCAATGCAGTGGCGTATCCAAAAGATTGTCGGAGGGGTAGCTAAAATTTAACAACTCTTAGTCCATAGACTAAAACTTTTTTCTTTTTATTCTTCGAAGGGTTAAAAAAATAGGTTTTTTTTTTTCCAAAAACCGGGTAACCTGAGATAGGGGAGGCTACCCCTGGCTCCTCTAATGTGCCTTGAATTGCTTAATCTTGTTTTCTTTATTGTTTCATTGACAATATAATAAGCAAGTGGTAATTGATCTATTATGACTAATTAATTACTCAGAGTCAATAGAGATGAGGCTGATATTAATTTTTAACCAAAAAAAACTTTGTAATTAATATACGATTTGATTCTTTTATTCTTGTAAAATTTACCTTTTAATATAATATTATTATTTAATTTTCAAGTAACATTGTGACCAAATTCAAACTTAGATGGAGGACCTGTTTCAAATTATATGAAGGTAGGCACGGTACTGGTTCGGTTCACCAGTTAATTGACATTTTTGTTGGATTTTGACTGAAACCAACCAGTTTTCACGAACCAGTAAGATTTTTTTTCCCTTTTCTTTTTGCCCCCCCCCCCTCCCCGAAAAACCTGCCGAACCAGTCGGTCCATCTGTTTGAAACCAAGAAACGCTGACCCCTACATGTAAGCAATGTTAGCCAAAAGTTTGTGATGCTGATCAATAAGTTTTATACATACTCCCAAATTTCAGTAATAATATACACTACAAAAAATGTCGCCAATAGAGGCGACAAGGTCACCGCTACCTGCCTAAAAGCCGCCGCTATAGACCAACATCGGCGACTTTTCGTGACCACCGCGTTGTTACTATTAGCCCTTACCTGTTGCCTTCCAGCGACGACCAAAGACCCTGTAGCGACAACAGCTATAGCGGCGACACTATTGACAAAACAGTTCTGGGCAACAAAAAATATTCGACCCAACTCAACTCCACCTCATTTAATTGAGGCATTATGTTGCCTCCACCATAATTCAAACCTGGGAAGCCCTCCTCCAACTCCAAGCCTTTTATCAATTGAATTAAGACAATTTTCAATACAAAGCTTGCATATAAAATATATATTATATAAACTACTACACCAATAGCAACAAACATGGTATCTATAGCAACGAAAATTCGTCAGTGTAAAGCAAAAGAAAAGAGGGAAATCTTCCCGCCAAGCTTTAGAGCGACGACTTTTTTGTTGCCGCTATAGGTGGATCTTGTCGCCGCTGTAGGTAGAACCTATAGCGATGACATTAGATGTCGCTACTGTAGATAGGACCTATAGTGGCGACATCAATTTGTCGCCGCTACAAGGGTAACCCTACTGCGGCGACTAGTTGTCACTGTAGCGACGAATTTCGGAGTTGCAGGAAATTTTCATCGCAGTAGCCGATATTTCTTGTAGTGATTATAACTCAGAACTTAAAAAATTAAAAGGGATGAATTTGAAAAAACAGTGGATATACGACGTTCAAAAATTCCACAAACTGTATATAAAACCTAACTTATGACAATATGTTGATTTCGGGCTTTGAATGACAAATTAAAATATGGTCAAAAAAGTTAGTGGAATCAAAGCTATATATATGAGTTCGACTAAATGCATGCTTGTGTCTGAAAATTGTACATATAACTCATTCAATTTTAGACACGATTTGACAAGCCTAGGCTTTTGAGTTGAGTTTGTTGTACACGTCAAAGCTCGCCTATTGGGTCGTGATCATCAACTAGGGTTTATAAAGAAAAAAGCGTATACGTACATATCTATAATATAGGCAATTAATAATTAAGTTCAAACTTATAATATGTAAAATCCTAAGTACTTGTGTAAAAATTCCCATATTATTGATATTATGTTTCGGAAATGTACAATTAATTTGTAAAACTAATTGTATATGTAATATTTTTCTCGCCTATCGACACAGCTCTTCAAGAGATTGAAACAATTACAATTTACAATCCAATCGACCACTTTCTCAGCATGTTCCTCTTCTTTATTAAATTTTGTTTTCTTCAAAACTGAAGGAATGAATAATTTTGGATTAAGTAAGAAGTCAGAGCTATTATGCTATTTTATTTATACATGAGATCATTAAGAAATGCAAGTTACATGCACGGATGATGTACTTAAGGCAACTAATAATAATTAACAACCTACTATGCATCGAAAATTGTAAAATTTCTTGACTTTTTTAGTTTTATAAGTTGACAAAATTTATGCATGCGTAATCATATTAATGTTTTAACTTAATGTGTGTCAACTGTCATGTCACGTTATAACAGAAAATTGAATTGTCAAAAAAGAGAGCTTAATTGCACAAATGGCCCCCTAAACCTTTGCCTTTGAGTTGCAAATGGCCCCCAACCTTCGAATTCTGCACTGGACACCCGTAACGTTTGCTTATTCGTTTGGAGATGGCCCTTTCCTTCCAATTCCATCCAAATTCCATGTTAAAATAATGCATAGTCTACACAAGACTATTTGGAATAGTTTGGAAATCTTATTGGGATTCCAATGTTGTGTTACGAGTTTTCTATAGGTCTTAAATGTGAAATTGTGAACTTGGTCGAGCATTCTTTTTTTAGTTTGGGGTATGCTTTGCATGTTAAGGTTGTGACTATTGGAAATATTTTTAAAACTTTGTTGAGTATTCGTTTTTTTCAAAAAGTCGACAGGCCAGCACATTTGTTAAATAGGATAAATTGAGAAATTACCGGACGAATTCGACAAGTGAAAAACCTTCTAGCCAAGTATTTGTTTATTGAAAATGTCTTAAACTCACTAAGATTTCCACTCCAATAGAAACCGTGCTGCATTTCCTAGGAGATGAGGTTGACTTTTCTATTTTGGCAGGAATAATAAAAAATGAAGAATCTTAATAAACTTAATAGACAAATATGTCTTTGGAGGTGAGAAGATTGCGAGCAATGTGCTACTTTAACAGGGAATTTGGATGAAATTGGATGGCAAATGCCATCTCTGAAGGACTTAGCAAACGTTGGGGATGTTCATTTTAGAAATGGAAGGTTAGGGAATAGGGGGCATTTGAGAAGCGAAGGCAAAGGTTAGGGGTCATTTTCAGAATTAATCCAAAAAAAAGAGTAATATTATTACTTATCTAAATATAGGAGATACATCTGCCCAATTTAGTTGATATATACTTTTTATTGTTTGTCGGTTGAGTAGTTAAGAAGTGTCAAAAAAATATACCATGAAACAAAAGCGATTTTCTATCATCCTGATATATAGTACACTTTTGTGCCCTCCACTAGCCCTAACTTATATGCGACCCCAAAGGGGGAAAAAAAGTCCTTCAGTGCGGCATATCCTTGTTAACATGTTAGCTTATATAGCGTGCCTACCTAATTAGTAGGAAAGCGGGATGGATATATAAAAATAGGCACCGTTTCACACATATATATAGGGTGTCATATCATAATCCGATCTACTCAAATTTGGGAAATTGTATTCATACTACAAATTTTCATATATACACCATTTTTTTTTCACATTGAAGATCCCTGATTTTGTTCGTTAAAATATTTATATCTCAATATTTTTCTAATTATTTTGTTCCACCATTCGTTGCTTATTTATCAGCCATTTTTTTCTTAATGATTGATCTTGGTTCAAAAAAATTTTTATATTATGCTTTAAAAATATACAGTTGTATATTTTTTATATTTGTTTCTCACTTAATTTATTACTAATATTTAAGGTTTCCCTTAGAATGGGTTAAGAACATGAATGTAATTAAAAGGGGAAAAAATGTAAAGATACAGATGATTCAATACATTAAGGTATAAGTAGTAAAATCTGTGACGCCAATAATATAACCATAGCCACCCTCAAATTTATATTTTATAATTTTTTAAGAGTTTTTGCATAATGTTTTACATTTCAACCAATTGCAATTCAAATTGAACAAAATGGAAGAAGTAGCTAAATTTTTAGCCTTTTTTTTTTTTTTGATACATGATTTTTTAGCTTTTCTGTTGGAAGGAGATTATTTTTTGAAATGTGTTGAAATTATTATTAGAAATGTCTAGTGAAATACTGGCAGAGTCAGGCGTTGTTAGAGGGGTGGACGAGAGGTGTGAGCCGTATAATAGTAAACACGGCTAAACCCTTTATAATATAAAAAAAAATTTACAAGAATTTTTTTACAGGGTTAAAAAAGAAATTTACCATTTGGTGGGGGGGGGGGGCACCATGGCCTCACCTATATATTATTTATAGAGGATGTATAGTTGATATAAGTTTGATTTGTTAAAAAAATTTGTAGTGAAAATTTTAGGGTCCGTTTGGTTTGTGTTATAATTAGATTGTGTTATAATATATTTTGAAATTTGAATTTTTATAACATGTGTTTTAATGTGATTGGTTAAATTTTGTTAAAAAGTGAAAAAGTGTGATTTGATGTGATGGAATTATAATATATTCTTGTTATAACACGAACCAAACGGGGCCTTAATTCTCATTTGCAAACTCATTTCAATGAGTTTCAACAAGAAATAAGAGAGAGAATAAGTGATGTTGAATTGTGGAGATTTGCCCAGTCCATGTGGATCTCGTGAAATATATGGATGTGATTGATTTGATTAATTTTTATTTAAAATAGAATTAATTTGCAACTATGGGCCTAGTGGTAGAGAATAAAGGAATTTTGATTTAGCGTCATATATATGATATGCTATGGTACTATATCGTCCATGTGACATGCATGGGGACACGTCACATGCACGCCACATAGGCCATATGATGTCGTCATAATGAGCCATATGTATAGTGCCAAAATGGAACTCGAGAATAAAGCCCTTAACTGGCTAATGAAAAATACCTAAGACATCATTGAACAAAAAGGATCCAATGTCAGGCGGTTGGCAGTTGGCACACTTGCATTTCAGTCGATTGTAGCAGTAATGAAATGTCTGACTATACTCTATTTTACTATGAATTTGGGACAAAATTGATGAAAAAATTATTTCTTTTACGATATAATTTAGGTACAAACCGCCCAACATCTGCATAAGAACAAATTTGCAACTTATTGTTAAAATTTGTCACTGTCATCTTAATATATCTTTGAAATTATTCGCCCAAAAGTTTATATCAATAAATGCTGATGTGTATCTTATAAATTTTTGCTTAACAATTAACATTTCTTATTAGGAAGATTTGTTGGGAAAATGTGAGAATGAGTCCCACTGTAATTATATTTTAGCAATTGAATTTCTCCACCTAGTTATAAATTGATCTTCTGAGGTGAAACCTCTCTGATTTGCAAGTTAGAGACGGGCCAAATTTAGCCATGTAGATGCACAAGAAACATCCCAATTGCAGACGAACCAAAAGGGTGCGCCCCGCCCCAATTAATTGAACAGTGATAGTCGACAAAAATATCCGTGGACAATCTTAAAGCTATTGTGTCCTTATAAGACGGTCACCGGTCATAGCAGACGACTTAAGGCATTAAGCTCACATCCAACGCGGTAAAACATTTTGGGCCTTTGAAGATGTAAATTGAAGAAGGACAAGATCACGTAGTTCTTCATTAAGGACAAAATTTTGAACCTAACACCGTATTAACATCATATATTCATGTATCTAAAAATTGTATCAAGCATCTCAGACCGTCACATACAAACAAGTTGTAGCATTTTATGTGAGTTGAAAAATTAATAAAATTGCACCATTGACATACCATAGTACAAGGCTGAATGCACAAAATTACACAGAGAAGAGACAGCCGTCAAGGCCGGCACGCCAATGACTTATGTTAATTCTTGTCCTGTGTAGTAATGTAATAGCCAAAATAAGTCAATCTCATTTCGAAGTTTCAGTCACGACTTGGTTTAGCACCTTCCTTCCAACGTCCCCCCGACCGGAGTAAAATTCCTCGTCTAAGCCTTATGAAGTCGGCATCCATGGAGAGACCATTCGTCAGAAACATGTCGAGCGAGGAGCGTGGATCAATCAGCCTGCAGAAAAAGCTAGCAGAGAGTAGACGAGTAATTGGTCAAAACGAACAGGGCCGAGACCTTACTGATTTTATGAATGACTTGTTCTTCGGGGCAGATAGCACGGATAAAAAATCGTATAATCTGATGGGAAATGGTCGCATAGTTGATGATCGCGATGAAAATGATTTTGATTCGAGTAGGAGGAGTGCTAGCAGCAGACTAACACAAGATTGGCTTCAAGAAGCCAAGCGCATTGTGGCTTCCACTCCACAGCGGAATGATTCGCCCTCTCGACTAGTTGGCTTCCCGAGGTTTGCTACTTCTCAAGGCAGGCTATCGACCTCATCTCTCGAGAAGAGAGACCCCTTCGACCGGTCTGCTAGAAGGTACATAATCTTGCTCCATTTTGAGTCTTTGAAATGAATATGTAAACAAGTTGAAATTTGAATCAATCAAGTCAGAACTAGTCGAATGGAAACATAATCTCTTTTTCTTGAAAATAAAACAGGCATAGGATGAAGCAAAGCTTCAGTGGGGAAATCCTGTTAAAAACAGCAAAACACACCAGGAACATAGCTGAAACAAATTGTGACACTTCACAGGGTGAAGAATCTGTTACATCAGATGTCCAAAAGTTGATTTCTAACCTTCTCAAAGTACCCAATAGTCCTAACCCAACCATCTCCCCTGACCCTACACCCCCAAGTCCCACTAGTCCTCTTGTGGGGCCACCTCTTGCGCCCCGCCAATCAGTGCACCGCAGGTCTCGGTTCCAAACTGATCCAAATGCACCACTATCACAGCCTATCCTGGCCCAAACTAACTCTCCCCCCATCTTTAAACGAAATTTTAAAGATTCTGGAAGTACTGCAAATAATGCACCAACGAATATCTTGGACAGTCCAATACTCTCCCCTCCAAAAAATCTTATTGAGTCTGCCCACCGGAGGTCGATATCTTCCACCACTTGCTCCAGGCAAAGAGGAGAGGTCCTGTCCCCTCCTCGGAACTTGGTAGAGTCAGCCCACCTGAAGTCCATATCTTCTCCGACACGTAGCACAGACAGGATCTTGCAAAAGAGAAATGTGGATGATTGGATCTTGAAAGGAGGAAATTCAAAGGGTCAGGAACTGAACAAGTTCTTGAAAGAGCAGATCCGATCTAAAATTGAGAAAATCTCTAGTGGGGAGATTAATGGCAAGGCAAAGATTGTGCTTTCTGGATCTTCAAACAGTTAAGTTTTGCTACTTAAACTTTGGTGTTTATGATTGTACTCGATAACGTTAAAAGGGAAAATAGAAAAAACTAAAATCTTGTTCATTACTTTCTCCTTCTCTAGTCAAATACTGTGCGCCAAACACGCTAGAATACCGTCATCAATTATGTTCTTGACAAAAGCTCATCGATTGGACCTGTGTGATTTAGGTACAAGCTCAATGGTGGCAGCAATATGTTACGCGTGGCTGTTAGAGAACAGAAAGCGGGTAAATAGAAAGGGAGAAAACGGAGATAAGACTAGTTTGGAATTGGTTTTACCTGTGATGAATATGAGGAGAAGGAAAATGTGGAAGCAGCGTCAAGCAGCTTGGCTATTTCACCGTGCCGGACTTGATGCCACGGCCTTGCTCTTTGCAGATGAGGTTCTTGTGTTCTCTTATTTCTTCATTTTTGCCATAAAAACTGTCTATTTTCCGTTTTAGTTTACAGACTGAAATTGCCTCTTTCTGATAATTTTTCTGTTATGTGCAAACAGATTGACATGGAAACACTAATTATGGAAAAGCAGTTGAGCATGCTCGTAGTTGGAGAGGATATCCTCCGAACCAATGGCGAGGTTGATTAACTTACCCTGTTCTATCACTAGTATAAACAAACCTACATGATCCCTATTTCCAATTATACTATCTTTTTGCAATTGATCTAGGTCGGATCAGGGTGCACTATTCTGACAGACAACTACTGTGAGGACGCATATGACCTACTTCAGACCCCTATTGTGAAGAAACTTCTGGTAGAAGATGATATTATTCGTCCAGCTTTTCATGTTACACATTACATTTATATTATGCTTTTGCTCGAGTTAAGGAAATAAAAAAATGATGGATCGATCATCTTTGCCGGTGGAGCTCAGCGGTATCTTATTCGCAGCTTGCAGGTATTCTTTTAGACACACAAAATTTAAATACCACTTCCAAGTTGTCAATGACCAGAGATGCAGAAGCAGTTCAGCTGCTATCAGTTGGCTCGGCCCCTAACTATAGAAACACGCTTTTTGATCAATGTAAGTTTTTTCCAACTTTTCTCGTGTTTTTGGAATTCATTCATGAGCTTAGTAAATAAAAAATCCGGCTTTCTGGTTCATCATTTTTCCAATTTTCTGATTTTTCATTGCAGTGATGCAAGAACCAAAAGACGAACATTTCTTGGAAGTTATGTGCCACAATTATGGGAAACCTTCTGGTGAAAGTAAGCTGTAATTTATGCACGGGAAAAAAAAGGATTTTTACTTATTCCTGATTAATCTTCCACATCGCAAAATTTTCAACTTTAACTTCAATTTGACAGAAAACATTCTTCTACCCTACATTGTAAGCATTTCAAATATGCAATATTTACAGGTAATTGGGACAGTGGAGCATCAGTTGAGCAAAGGATTTCAAAGAAATACCCTTTCAGTGAAGGAATTGCACCAAGTGAGGGGAAAACACAAAATCGCACAAAAGATGAAACAAAGAAAAAAATTTCACCAATTTCAGGTACATTTGTCGCGGACACTAACTTCGTCTCAGAACCTATGCTGGTGCAAGTCATCAGAATTTAGAATTTAATCTTTAGCATCATTACCATTCTTTGAAGGCAAAGCTACGGCCTCGCCTATGAAGACACCATTGCAAGCTCCGGCAAAGACGCTGGCAAAAGCACCCAATGCCTCCCAGGGAAAGAATAAGAACTTTTTTGCAAAACTGTTTGGATTTGGATCAAAACAGTGACAGAGAAGTGTGAATATCGTGCTGAATTTAAGGTCTTGATTGAGAATGTCTAAGTTGTGGGAAATGTTAATGGCAATTCATACAGTCTCTACAAAAGGGAAAACTTTTGGAAATTGCCCACCTTGCTCTAGGAGAATTCATTTTGTTGTTGATATTTTTTATTTTTTTTTGTACCAAAAAATAATCTTGATATAAGTTTTCTGATTGCAGTAAATTACAAAGTAATAGATATATTATTTCCATGACTCATATTTAGCAATTTTCCTCATTGCAATGATAGAGAGTATATATATTTAGCTGCTGCTGATATGTAGAACTAATTTCTTGGGAGATGATCTATTTCCTCATGCGAGAAAATATAAAGTCTCCATAGGATGTGACAATATCTCGTCCGCTTAATTGCCACATTTTGACAATAGACTTAACAGTAACATGGTATTGACAATGCCACATCAATATTCACATTGATAGAATACTAATATGATACTACCACGACAAATGAAAGAAGTATCCTCCCCCCTCCAAAAGGGAGGAGACCATTTCCATTAACATTTTTTATGCTACATTCTTTATATTTTTGAAATGTCTTTCCACCATCTCTTATTTAGGGTGTCGACATACCTGTCAATTAGTCGTCAGCTTGACCGAATTACTTGTTATTTTTTAATCACCTAGGAATTCTTTGGATGTGTTTGGCAAAAAGTATCAATGAACTATGTCATGTGCAATTTCCGGAGAAATTGGTTCATACACGAGTAATTGATCATATGGGACATTTTCTCCTTAGATTACACCTACAAAAAAGGCACATGTAATCTGTCTGTCGAAGTTCAGGGAAAAAAATTATAGTCTTCATGAATCATCTACTTCCCTTCTAGTTTGCATTCTCCCTGTTAAAGAAAACATTTTAATTTTAAATATGCATTGAAATATAAGTAGAATTAGAATAAAATAAATAACATGTTAGGCAAACTAGTGAACCCATGCAGTAAAATATATATATATATATAAAGAAATTAGTCTACGGTACCTTTGCACTGCATTTTTCCTGCCAAAATTGTGTAAGTAAAAGTCATTTTAGACTTTTGCTTACATGTTATGTAAATTTTGTGGTAAACTATATCCTGAATGTATATATCATCTTATATTGGATATATAACTTATCTTCTTAGGTATTTTGTTGAATTTATTTTTATTCAAAAGGTTTTTTTTTTATATATATCTCTCTTATATATGAAGTATTTCCTAATTTAGATTAGACTATTAGACTATTTTCCTTTTAACTGATTTAATTTATTAATTTTTAATTATTTTTTATATGCGGTAACTTCTTTTATATATATAACAAATATAGATAAATATGGTTTATAACTAACATTTTATAGTTTACTAAATTTCCATTACGATATAGTCACATAGAAAAATAAAATGTTTGATTTCTCAAGATCTAAAAATGACAATAGATCAGGTTGAGATCGGGTATGCTATACCCATTATCTGACTCACCAAAAAAAATTTTGTCCTATCCCTGTACCTACCTCAGACGTGTGCTCTTCCGATCTATGGGCTGGTGAAGGTAATTACCATTTTTTTGGCAAGAAGTGGTTAAACAAGTTGGGTACGATAAAAAGTATGATAACCTTCCCCGTCCCATTTTCAAGCTAGGATGATTTTCTTTATTCCATCTCCGACCTAATTACCCAGGTAGTTAGATATTCTCCGTCTTAATATGGTCGTGTACTTGCGGGTATTGGATTTGATGGGTCTTTTTACTATCCCTACTCGACTCACTAAATAGCATTCAATATCAATCAAATATAATAACTATTAATTAACAATAAAATAATTAAAATATTATAGTTCAATGTGGCTAATGTTAAAATATAATTTGATTTAGTATAACCTCGTACAATACACATGTGAAAATCTAGTTTCAAATAAATACCAATCAAGATAAAGAGAGATAAGAATCTCAAATCAATTAAGTAGCAGTTCTCCAGTTGCGATACTCTTATAATATCATAAATAAATCAAACTCAGGGCTTGTTTGGTAAATTTTATTTTTATATCTATTATTGATTTAACAATTACTCAATAATCAACACACATTTCAAATTTCAATTAAGTTTCTACAACTAATTTCCACTCATTATAAATTTCTTTTATAGATTGATTTTATAAATCTAACTAAGTGGGTCCTCAATTGTACTTTTTGATAATCTTGAGGACCTCAATTGCAATATTCCGTTTTTCTCCTGGTATGCTGCAGCGAGAATCGGGGCCTTTAGGGTTTAAGGAGCAAGCTACGGTATAGTGTGCGGGAGAGGGGAAAGGCGACGTCTTGATCGCCTTTTGGTCTCTTGTTGCTTTGATCTCTAGA
>CAVNYN010270529.1:0-10459 GCA_963692815.1 Nyctanthes arbor-tristis | reverse complement strand
GATTCAAACCAATTAACATAGTTGATCCTTGTTTCCTTAAATTTTCAAAGGAAAATAAGGAGGTCCAAAACCTCCTTAAAAATTTTAGGTTTGACAAAGAGTTTGAAGTAGAGCTCAGAGAAACTGGTATAGTCAATGATACACTTAAAAATTATGTGGGTTTAAAGTTACAGGTCACATATATTTTGGGAAAATTGGTTGTGTCCAATAAGGATGAAGAAGGCACCAAGAAGAAATGAGGAGAAATGAATGTGTTGTTAGAGTATCACATATATCACACCAAGAAATTACAAATGGATGAACACAAAATGAAAAAAATAGGCTCAGATTCAAACTCTTCTACAAGAAACACTAGGATGAGCAACACTCTATACCCTAACGGCAGAACCAATTTCAATCACACCACTAAAGGAGTAATTTCTCTCCTTACCAATAACACTAGAATTTGAATTTCAAAAAAAGAGACAAAGAGGTGTTTTGGAGCTTCAAGGAACAAGTGAAAGTCTCGTAGTTTAAGTACTACAAACCAAGACACAAAAATGGGTCAAAAGTCTTGTTGAGCCAAGGAGTAACAAAAGGCCACATAAGCCCAAAGAACTCCAACTTTGAACTGAGACAAGGAAATGTAGTGGTTAACAATGCTTTAGTCCTCAGCAACAACCTATGAAGGTGAGTTTGATTACCATCACCTATAAAGAGGTTGGTTGGCAACATATACCAAACAAACCTCCACATTCGTGCCAAAAAAACTTCCATTTAGCATTCTTCTCTCTTCAGACCTACAAAAGGTAAACACAAAATATTTATGACAAACACTACTAGAAGAATCCAATAAAATTGGAAATCATATACCTCCAATGTTTTGAAGATTCAAACAACTTCTAAACTTTACCAAAGGTAACACTTTAGTGCCCATTTCCGAGGGGTTATATTGTCTATGAATCTTCTCAAACTTTATCAAGTCTTGTAACACAATATCTCTAATGAAATGTAGTCTAACATCTATGTGCTTGGTACGCTCATGAAATACAGGATTCTTATACAAATGAATGGATGATTGACTATCCGAGTACACTACTACATCATCATCAAGAACGCTAAGCTCATGAAGCAAACCTAAACCATAAAGCCTCTTTAATTGCTTTAGTAGTGGCAATGTGCTCCGACTCAGTAGTGGATAGTGCAACAATGTCCAACTAATGCAAGAATTACACAATGTAAACACATAAGAAGAAGTAGACTTCCTTCTATCCCTATACCCTGCATAATCCGCATGAACAAATCCTTTCAATTTCACACCATCTGTAACATCCTTGAAAATTTAACCCCCAATCGTGCTACGTGGTCATTAATTTGGAAACTATCGCTTGAATCATGTTGGAAGACTTCATGATTTGTGGTCAATTAAAGATGGTAGTCCTTGATTGACATAAATAAAAGTACGGAGACTTAATTACAAGGCGACACAAAGTATAAGGATTCCTCGAGTAATAAAAGAATGATCCACATTGAGCCACACAACCTCGCAAGGTGTACGGCGTCAGGTTGTGCCACATGTCACAATGTCATTGGAGGAATTCAAAATTTATTAAAACTAACTCAATTCTAACTATTATAAAAAGGGCCTTTAGGTCCTCAAGTTCCCAAAAGACCCCCAAACCATCCCCTTTCTCTCTCAAGCCCCAAAATTCGTCCAACATGGCCAAGGGAAGGAGAAAACCAATAAAAGATCACCAAAACCCCTATTTGTCCTTTGAAAAAGGTCCCTTACCATATATAGAAGGATTATATCTTGAAAATAGTTTTAATTGAGGAACATCAAGGATTTAATGATGTTTTTCCACCTGAGATTATTCAAAGAAGATTTGAGGTGAGTAACTATCACTTTGATGTCTTTTTAAAATTGATGATGTTTTGAAATGCTAAGCATGTATTTGATTAAAGCAATGAACATGGATTCTGATGCATTGAAAAGAAAGATTGATATATTGCATTTTGAATCACTAGTTGCTCTACCCATTATGTATCTGTTCTACTCTGCTCTGTTGCCACACTAGGAGTCATCTAATGATACTGAGATGGGTGACGATTAGTGTGGTATCTGTATTAATCTGTCTGGAATTCTGGTAGGGGTCAACCAGGATTCAAATGTGGATCCACTTAATTGTACATGGCCATGATTGAATTGATATGATTCTTACGCGCTCCACGGGTAGTAGTTTAACTAGTAATAGGACTCATCTGTACATTGAAAAGTTTTGTGCATTGAATGACTTTCTGGAAAATAAATCGTTCAAATAAAAGGTAAATCAAAGGATTTTGTTACTCACTAAGTACTTTGTACTCATTCCCTTCTTTACTACAATTTTTGTAAATGATTGAAGCTATAAAATCTGAAAAGCAAGGCAAGCCGGGAGTTGGATCGTGCTCGTGAAATGGAGTAGAGTTGTGCATGTAATATAAATCTGCCTTTAAAGCTACTATGAATTTAATGGTTTCATGCCCACCTCTATAGTATATATGTTTTTACATCTTATAACATATAAGAAAATAGTGAGTTATAATCTTTATATTGATTTGAACTCTACTTTTCCTATAAAAATTTTCTAGTGACTCGGGGAATTTAGTAATCAATAAAATATATTTATTAATACAACTTCTTGTGTGTTTTATATATTTCTTGAAAAACCTAGCTTTAATGTTTCTTTAAAAGTTTGATGATTTGTTAAATAATTAGTTTTGTCTATTAAACTCTATAAGATAAGATAAATTGAATTGTTACGTTCCGTCCCCGCTATTGAATTGAAGCTTCCGCTATAGAATTTGTTAATCAATATAAGATATTCAGAAATATTAGAAAATAAGTGTGGGCGTGACAAGAATGGTATCAGAGCAATGTTCCAAAGGCACTACATACATAAACTACTCCGCTCGAGGCATCGACCAACTGGCTTGCAAGTAAGTTACTACTTACCAACTTATGAATCCTTTGTACATGATAAAATTATGGGAAATGGAAGTCAAACGCAATATATGACTTATTGGTATACATTATTTAATCTTCTTTATTGGAAGTGTTTGATCTTGCTAACTCAAGAAAGGTTGACAAAATAAGTCATGCAACATAATAGATAGCATATGGAATTAAATGTATCAAGTTTTCTTGATAACAATACATTGTTTGATAATATTATCAATTTCAATGAAGAAAAATCGGGAGAAAGAGATAAAAGTTTTTAAATTGCTTTCAAGTATCAAGATAACCTGAGAGGATGTTATATGACCTATATTCATGTTAGAGGATATTTTGGCAATGAAGTAATTATAAGAAAAACAGAAAAAAAAAATTTGTCACTGTGTGGCCGCACAGGACATTCCATGCGGCCGCACAAGCCTGCGGCCGCCCGCAGCAAGCATTCCGCGGTGCAGCCGCGGCCAACAGAAAAATTTGGCCCAGCGCAGGCACATCGCGGCTCAGGGTGGGCGCACCACGCCTAAGGCGGTGCGCTGGCCAGATTTTTAAAAATTACGGTCAAGTCCCTGAACTTCTTGATTTTGTCTAGATTAGTCCAAAAATATAGATTTTTCTAGAAAATTGCAATTGGGTCTCTAAACTTCATGATTTCTTCTATATTAACCCGAAGGACTTATTTTATGCTCCTTTAAGCCACAAACCTTAAGGCTTTCATATAATTGGTCTTTATTTCAATTAAAATGATTTCTCTTGCCATTTTATATCCACAGTTGACCCAATCTTTAATACTCTTCCTACTTAAACTTGATTTTTTTTTTGAATTTTTACATTAATCTTATTATTGACCCTTGAATTTCTTTGGTTTTCGACTACAATAGGACATGCCGGTGTATGCACCAAATTTTGACTTCTTTGAATCTCACCATACTTGTTAAAGTTTTCTCATTCTTGATTAGCCCTTTAGAGTATAATTTTAGGACAAATAAAGAAATAAATGGATGTCTATTTTATGAATATTATAAGTTTCATTTATTGAGATTTATCCAAAAGATTTAACGAAAGTACTTGTTAAGAACTTGATTGACAAATTTTGAGCCATGAATTAAACTCATGGACGATTAAGAATTTACCCATTTTAATTGGAATGAATTTACCCAATGAACTGATGAAATTGTCTTGACTAATGGATTGATAAAATTGTTTTGAATTATTAGACTAAGTGTTTCTAAAAATAGTGATACCTATAGAAAGTGGTTGAGAACCATGATAAATTTTAATCCTATTTTGATCTCTTGATTTAATATTTGAAAAGTAAATGTGGCAAGGACATGGCAAGAGATTTGAATTCAATTTCCCAACTTCGTTCGAATTATTTTTTGACGTATGCTTTTCTTGATCACAGAATACTTCAAAGGCAATTTACAAATATGCCTAAACTTTGAAGCATGAAAGATTGCTCAATATATACCCTTTGATTTGATCAATTGCCTCTCTCATAGTTATGTCCAATAAATCTTTGCACATCGTTTCAATGTATGCTGAAGCACTTGCTCTTGTTTTGCCAAATCTAACTTCTTTTGAATGCGATTCGGCCCCTTAAATTATCAAGAATCGCCATCCATCACACAATTCATTGAACTATTGAGAAACCCTTGAGATTACCAATACTTTTCAAATCAAGAAATTTGATTTGCAAAATCTGAATGCTTATTGATTACTCCAAGGAAGTATACAAATATGGCTAATTTTTGAAGTATGAAATATTGCTCCTTATAATGCCCTTTAATTTGGCCATTGCCTCCTTCATTGTTGTGTTCCAACAGACCTTTGCATGTTGTTTCAATGTATCTTGAAAAACTTTCTTTAGACAATATTTCCAATGCTCTTTAAACCAAGAATTTACATTGCTGAACAAGATTTCTTCTCGACACAATTTTAAACCTCTGAATTGTCAAGGAAAAAGCTCTTGAAATAAGATCTTTTCAGTTCTTGTCTAAGAAGACTATATCTGATCTATCCAGGTAAACTATTTGAGTCGCTCAAATGTTCTTTTGCTAGACCCAACACTTATTTATTGCCTGAAAATTATATTTCTTTGAATATGACACTTTTACTTATAATTGATTGATACTATTCCTTTTCTCCATGTATTCTTAATAAACTCATTGTGTTCTATTCTTCAACAATAGTCCTATTGCTTTGGACTTGAACTTGAGAACATTTCTCTTTTATTGGTACTAGTAAACACTTAATTTTGAGACCTTAAATTTGTTAACCCATCACTTGATACTGAGCTTTGTTTTGTGTTATTCTCAAAATAACTCAGCCATGAAAATTCTCTTTGATAATATGGAAATTCGTTTGCAACGGCTTTCCTTTGATATATGAATCGACATCAGGTCTTTATAAAATTGAAATTTCTTCCTCCTTTATGTTTTCTTTCTCTTGTTCTCACCTATTATTGAATGTCCTTAATTGTCTATTGGAGATCTTGGAATCTCCTTTGGCCTCACTATTATTACCCTTATTTGATTATATGTCTTTGTCTAATGATTTTGTTGCCATTTGACCAAGCTTATGAAATTGTTTGACCATTACCTATGGGTAATAGTTCTCCTCACAACTTTGAAAAACTCATTGCTTGATAAAGAATTTCATGTTTTCGCTCATATTCCATTCAATTTAATTTGAATACAAGGGGCATTAACTCTTTTGTAGTTCTTGACTATTTGTTATTTTCCTGGCTAACCTTCATCATGTCAATGTCCCTATATTTTAATTGCTATTCGAAATACCTTTGGTATATGAGTTATTATCAGTACCTTGGAAGGCATTGAAATTTAGGGAGAATTTCTTCTCTCGTCTACTTTTGCTCATATTTGATTGCCTACTTGTTATCTCGAAAATCCCTTTTGGTCACCTATTACTTTTATTGCCTTTGCTTTTCACTACATAATTTCATTCCATGACTTTGTACCATTTTGATCGAACCTCTGAGATTGCTTGGATTGTGATCTATCGCCAACGATTCGTTGTACAATTAGGAAATTTTACTTGCTTGACAATGAACTTATGTGAAATTGACTTCATGTTTCCGTCTGCTTTCCCTTCAATCTCTTGGGACATCAATTCTTTTTCGGTTCTTTATTATTCATTATTATGCTAACTCTTCTCATGCCAATATCACCTTTGTCAAAAACCAATTGGTCTTTCCCTTCTTGCTTTGCTTAGTCCTTGCACTCTGAGTTCAAACTCAAAATAAATTTTGATGTTTGACTTAATGAAACAAAGTATGGAACACTAGCTTGAAATAGTTTCAGGAAATCAAACTCTGTTAATTGTCATTTATGAATAACCAAATGGGTAGTCTTAACCCACTCTGAATATAGTTTGAATAAAATTTTAGATAATTAGGTTGTTAAAGTTTTTGAATATCTACTCAACTGGCATTTGAATTTACGGTATATTTGAGGTTAAAAAGGACAGATAAAAATTGATTTTTGAACCTCGATATTGAAAAGGGATGGAAAACTCATGCATGAAAAAGGAGTTAATAACTCGATTACCATGCATGATCTTAATAGTAAAAGAAATGAGAGTACACAGCGGAAACCATTCACTGAAATAAAGACAATCCGATTGTGTACTATGTTTCTGAAAATAAAAGTCATTACCACAATGTTTACCGAATTTCGAGGACGAAATTCATTTAAGGGGATAGATTGTAACATCCTTGAAAATTTAACCCCTATTGTGCTACGTGGTCATTAATTTGGAAACTATCACTTGAATCATGTTGGAAGACTTCAAGATTTGTGGTCAATTAAAGATGGTAGTCCTTGATTGACATAAATAAAAGTACGGGGACTTAATTACAAGGCAGATCGGAAAGTACAAGGATTCCTCAAGCAATAAATGAATAATCCACATTGAGTCACACAGCCTCGCAAGGCGTACGGCGTCAGGTTGTGCCACGTGTCGCAATGTCATTGGCGGAATTCAAAATTTATTAAAACTAACTCAATTCCAACTATTACAAAAAGGGTCTTTAGGTCCTCAAGTTCCCAAAAGACCTCCCAAACCATCCCCTTTCTCTCCCAAGCCCCAAAACTCGTCCAACATGGCCAAGGGAAGGAGAAAACCAATAAAAGATCACCAAAACCCCTATTTGTCCTTTGAAAAAGGTCACTTACCATATATAGAAGGATTATATCTTGAAAATAGTTTTAATTGAGGAACATCAAGGATTTAATGACGTTTTTCCACCTGAGATTATTCAAAGAAGATTTGAGGTGAGTAACTATCACTTTGATGTCTTTTTAAAATTGATGATGTTTTGAAATGCTAAGCATGTATTTGATTAAAGCAATGAACATGGATTCTGATGCATTGAAAAGAAAGATTGATATATTGCATTTTGAATCACTAGTTGCTCTACCCATTCTGTATCTGTTCTACTCTGCTCTGTTGCCACACTAGGAGTCATCTAATGATACTGAGATGGGCGACGATTAGTGTGGTATCTGCTCTGTATCTGTATTAATCTGTCTGGAATTCTGGTAGGGGTCAACCGGGATTCAAATGTGGATCCACTTAATTGTACATGGCTATGATTGAACTGATATGATTCTTGTGCGCACTACGGGTAGTAGTTTAACTAGTGATAGGGCCCATCTGTGCATTAAAAATTTTTGTGCATTGAATGACTTTCTGGAAAATAAATCTTTCAAATAAAAGATAAATCAAAGGGTTTTGTTACCCACTGAGTACTTTGTAGTCATTCCCTTCTTTACTACAATTTTTGTAGATGATTAAGCTATAAAATCTGAAAAGCAAGGCAAGCCGGGAGTTGGATCGTGCTCGTGAAATGGAGTAGAATTGTGCATGTAGTGTAAATCTACCTTTGAAGCTACTATGAATTTAATGGTTTTATGCCCACCTCTATAGTATATATGTTTTTACATCTTATAACATATAAGAAAATAGTGAGTTATAATCTTTATATTGATTTGAACTCTACTTTTCCTGTAAAAATTTTTTAGTCACTCGGCTTATTTTAGTAATCAATTAAATATATTTATTAATTCAACTTCTTGTGTGTTTTATATATTTCTTGAAAAATCTTGCTTTAATGTTTCTTTAAAAGTTTAATGATTTGTTAACTTATATTATTAGCTTTTTCTATTAAACTCTATAAGATAAGATAAATTGGATTATTCTGCACATCCCGTCCCCGCTATTGAATTGAAGCTTCCGCTACAGAATTTGTTAATCAATATAAGATATTCGAAAATATTAGAAAATTAGCGGAGGCGTGACACCATCTTTACAATGACCAAACATAAAACATATATTATTAGTCCCCTTCAAATATCTAAGAAGTCATTTCAAAGCTTTCCAATGACTAGGACCCGGATTCAACATGAACCCATTAAGAACACTTACCGCATGGGCCAAATCCGGTCTAGTTCACACAATTAAATACATAATGGAACCGATCAAATTTGAGTGTGGAATCTTACTCATATACTCAACCTCTTTATCATTGCATGGAACCCTTTTTTTAGACAACACAAAATGGTTAGCTAAAGGCAATGTAACCGGTTTACAATCGAGCATGCCAAACCTTTTCAATATCTTCAAGATGTAAGGAGATTGATACAAAAATAATAAAGAATTTGATCTATCCCTTTCAATTTCCATGCCTAGAATTCTTTTTGCTTTACCTAGGTCTTTCATGTCAAAGTCACCACTTAAGGTTGTTTTTATCTTGCTTATCCATGTAGAAGATGAACCAATCAAGAGCATATCATCAAACATTTAGCAACAGGAACATACAATCATTGTTAGCTTCATGTTGAAAATACAAGCAATGATCAAATTACTTCTTGAAAAACTAATGGAAATCACAGAAGGATCAAAACTTTTATACCACTGTCTTAGGGATTGTTTCAAATCATACAAAGATCTTTTAAGAAAACACACATGGTCTGGTTTTAATTTGTCTTAAAACCCTTAGGTTGATTCATGAAAATTTGTTCATCAAGTTCATCATGCAAGAAAGCAGTCTTGACATCAAGTTGTTTAAGTTCACAATCAAAGTGTGCAACAAATGCAAGCATGGAACGAATGGTACTTTATTTGACTACCGGAGAAAAATTTCATTAAAATCAACCCCTTGCTCTTGTGTGTACCCTTGGCTATCAATTTCACCTTGAATCTTAAAGGATCTTCTATACTACTACCCTCATTGACCTTAAAAACCCATTTGCAATCAACAATTGATTTGTTCTTAGGCCTTGGTACTAACTCCCAAGTTTGATTTTTAGTCAAGGAATCCATTTTCGTACTCATTGCCTTCAACCACTCTTGGAATTGTTTACTCTTCATGGCCTCCTCAAAGATCTTTGAGATCGGAATCAATTAGATCTTCATAGCTAGCATGTGTAAAGGCTATCTTATAAACAAATCCGTATCTCCTAGGCTCCCTTGTGTTTCTTCTTTCTTAATCTCTGGCTAATTGATAATTCTTGAGTAGATTTTCCTCACTTAGGTACTCTTCCATCACTACTTCTTCCGCATCATTCTCTATCCCATTCTCCACCTCATTCCCAATATTATTTTTTTGAGTTTGACTCTACACCTTGCTAGAGATAATGGGGACGTGCACTCGTAGTTTCCCAACTCTACCTCAAACAGTTTCCTTTCTTCTTCTTGCTCATCCTCACTAAGTTTAAATCTTTCCTTAAGAAAGACATCTCACTCTCATTAAATGTGACATCCCGACTTACAATGATTTGTACCCCCTTTTGGCTTTTATCTCACAATTTATACCCATTAACTCCCTCAAAGTGGCCAAGAAAAAAATTTTCTAGCCCAAGGTTCTGATTTTTCCTTCATTTTGATGAGAAAATATTGCGCAACCAAAGGTACAAAGTATAGAATGATCAGCAAGCTTACCAAACTATTTTTCATGAAGAGTGTTACTATTTAATACAATAGATAGAGTAATATTAACCAAATAACAACCAGTCATCACAGCATCACTCCAAAATAATTTTAGCACACCAAAACTCAACATCATGCATTTAACTTCATCAAAAAGAGTCCAATTCATCTTTTCCGCTATACCATTTTGTTGAAGGGTGTACGGAAGGGTCTTGTGCCTAGTTATGCCACTTGCTTTGCACACCTCATCAAATTAAGTGTTACAAAACTCAAGTCTATTATCAGTTCTAAAGAATTTAATCTTTTTCCCAGTTTGGTTTTCAATTTGCCTTTTCCAATTTTCAAATTTATGAAAAGTCTTAGTTTTATCTTTCATAAGAAAAACCCATACTCTTCTTGAAAAATCATCAATGACAAACAAAAAATACCTATTCCCACCTGCAGTAGGATACGATGCTAGACTCCCACAAATCTGAATGCATATATTTAAGAGTTTTCTTAGTTTTGTGAACACTTGAAGAGAATGATAATCTATGA